>JAXCGZ010000827.1:37500-39126 GCA_037179515.1 Halocaridina rubra
TCTTTAGTTAATATCTCCGGGGAGATTCGTACAGTTTTATCCTCTCCAGAACCTCTAGGCTGAAAGGGGAGGGTAGTGACACCCCAATTAGTTCTCTAAGTTCGAGCTTTGGTCATTCAATAATACACTTTACTTCCATTGTATGGAGAAAAGGGTAAAAAAAAAAAAGCTTTTAGCTAAATTTCTTCATAGACATTTCTGTAAAAAAAAAAATACTTTCTGCCTAACTCAATTTATTGGCTGAAATGAAAAAATACAAAGGACTGGATATATTTCATTTGCACCATATTCCTAATCATAGATTATATTATACATCTGTATACTAATTATATGTTCCATTATTCATATTATGGAGCTGCGTTTTTTATGTCTTTTTGCCATTGTTTTGATAGCCTTACTCAACACTGAAAAGGGATTTCTTGTCATACCAACTTTTATCATTGTGCACCGGAGCCAAATGTTTTCCAGATGCACTGGAAAATCCTGGATTCTGGCGATACTTATAACGCGGTTCAATTTGAATCTTCACCAGAGTAGAGGATTTTGATGGCCTTATTCTAGATGCGTGACGCACAGAGGTTTTCTTTATTGCTGTAGTTATTGAAAGTTTCTTTGTTGTATTCTGTACATCAATATTCATCTGTGGAAAAATATAGTTGATGAGGAATACTGAATAGATATACTCCTATAGGCTGACCCTGAGGTCATAGCTGTGCTCTTTCTCTACAACAAGGAAAACTTATATTGACTATATTTTGCATAAAATACTATGACAGCTTTATGAACAATACATGCTAAGAATTCCCTGAGGGGGTAAAAGACTTCCTCCACATCGTTTTCGTACTTGTCGAAAATGACAAAATGGGACAAAGCGAAGAGATTAGAAATCCCTTTCCTATGTTCTTTCACCAACAGATTCAAGTTTTTTTTTTAACTTTGTCACCCCCTTATAAGGGGATTATGGTCCACTGTGGATAGATGCTAAGAAGCTAGATTTATTAGATATGACTCTCCTGGATATTATTCTACTATGGAACCGGAATATAAAGACAAAAAATGAGGAAATGTTTACCTGTAAATCCTGAAGGTCATCGGAGTTATCACTGCAGATAAAGAATGCCAATACTGCCACACAGATGACCAACCAAGACAGAAGGAAACATTCTGTAAAATAATAGTTCTCGATCTGTTGTAGTTCCTCTTCTGTAAAAGTGAAATTTACAGACATCTTATTCTGGATTGAATTGACCCGATGAACTGCCATAAGAAACTTGACTTTTAGACTGAAGTCTTTGTGTGCAAAATGGTTCTTTATAAGCATATATGTCTAATTATTTATAGGCGGGGTATGTTTAAACATTACTGTATCAAACTGATCAGTTTGGCAATTATTGAAATTGTCTATAGCTCCAGGAAGAGAACAATAAACGTAGCAATATTTATTTCGAGAAGATAAGAAAACAATGATGGTTAAGACAGCCACCTCATTGACACTGTAGACGAACTCCTGAATCTTTTAGGTCATATACAGTTGTCTTTCTTTCTTGTAAAGAATTTCAAATTTAAGGGCTGTAGGTCTCATCATGGCTATATTACAGTTAGGTCATTATGAACCGGCTGCAAATT
>JAXCGZ010000828.1:0-2500 GCA_037179515.1 Halocaridina rubra
CTTTTTACATTTGCATATTCAGAAGAGGTTATTGATTAGATTTATAGTCTCACTCATAATTTAATAAATAAATCCATCATACTGGAAAAATAAATGCTTAAGGTACTGCCCAAATATTGCTTGTTAAGAAAATGGCAGCGTTATTGTTATTAATGCAAAGCTGTGAAGATTCAACACCTAAAATACAATGCAAGATTGAAGCTATACAATTCCTATAATTTATCAAGAGAAAGATGCGCGAACTGACACATATAGTCCCTTTGCAAATGCAAAACAAAGAGACTTGGCATTTCCAAAATGCCATATGTGCGCTACGGGATTCTTTTTAGATATTTTCCTCTTCTCTGACTTGGAAATACTGAATACAGTGAGAATTCTAAGCTCTCTGGAATTTGCAACAGATGACGCCTTGCTTCCATGCCATTCTCTAACTCCTTTGATGCAATAAAAAAATGTTTTGGACAAATTCGATCCAGTTCAGTATGACTTCTTTTGAAACAACGAATTATATTTATATTTAATTTGCGCTAAAAAGCAAATTAATTTAATCCGACCCATGAAAAAAAGAACTTAAAACTATGTCCATTGTTTTTCAATGCCAGAATTAAAGAATTTCAAAGGCATTTCAAATCAAATTTTCGCCATTATACATTCATGTCTTCGACTTTGACCTTACTTAATGTAAGCCAGACTTTTATATTGCCTCTTAATAATTTCCGATATCAAGCAGTAATTGATCTAGAAGAGAGACATATAAACAGGAATTATTTAAACGTGCCAATTATATTAACTATGGATAGAAAACTTGGAAATTTGATGAACATATTATATTGTAGCAAAAATTCTTTTAAATACCCAGTAATCGTCTTCTTCACATCAAATCTACATGCACAGAGAAGCTGCACATATATCATGATACGTATAGGAATGGTAGGACCAATCTCTCTCTCTCTCTCTCCTCTCTCTCTCTCTCTCTCTCTCTCTCTCTCTCTCTCTCTCTCTCTCTCTCTCTCTCTCTCTCTCTCTCTCTCTCTCTCTCTCTCCCGAAAGCAAATAGCATTACGAGTGGCCTAAAAGCATCGTTACTTCCAGCAGACTAGAAAAACCCATAATTGTTATTTTTTTTGACATTTTCCAATCCTTCTTAATTGCAGTTGTTCATCCAATATGAAGCATTTTCTCAAAATACTTCAAAAAGAATTTTTCCAGCAATATCATTTTAGCCACTTTCTCTTATCTAATATTATGAGAAAAAGCACTTAGCTGACCGTAATTCTTCAGTAACTTGTAAAATAGACTTTACAGAACAAGGTTCCAGCTAATAGATGTCTTGTGAAAATATGCAACTGTGGCACTCTCTCCTGTATTTACACCATGGCAAACGTTAAAGGATAATAGACAAACTGCTGTGATGATAATAGTAGAAGAGTTTAGTTTTTTTTCCAATACCAGACAAAAAAGAAATACACACACACACACACACACACACACACACGAAATGGTCCTAAGACAACTCGAAAGCTTGAGGTGTCAATATATTTATTTATACCCCAGTTACCTAGAGCTAGTAGACTTAAAGGATATAACTGTAAGGCGAGGGCAGTTGGGAAAATCTGTAAAATGAGTTGTCTTTAGAAAATAAAGTGCAAAAGTTTCAACGCACTAATAACGACCAAAACACCTGAAAATAAATTGGAAAATGAAAGTATTTATGGGCTACGAGAAAGTAACTGTAAAGCAATGTACTGTAAAACAAAAGTCATATCACCAAATACTGATACAGAGCTGTATGTGCCATCAATACTGAGGACAACACCTCAGAAATATCTCCAACAACAGAATTATGATAAATTAGTCAAATTTCGTGCAAAGTGTGAATAAACAGTACAAACTAATCAAAGAAAGTGAAAAATATCCACAGTAGGCTTTTGTGATAACTAATGAGAAGAGATCGTTAAAATATTGTGAAAATATACTCATCATCATGACCAAAATGTGAACACAATTAAAATCTGCACAGATAACGTTAGGAGAGAGTGATCAGAAACTCATGCAGGCAGAGGGTAAGGAAGAGTACTTACAAAATATTTTCAAATGAGATTTGTTCACTTCCAGATCAGGCTTCTATGATAACTTATAAAAACAAAGGCAAATGAAAACAAAGTGCAACATTTTCTAAGCACTAATAATGACCAAAACACCGGAAAGTACATTGAGATATGAAAGTATTTATGAGCTACGTGCAATTTACTCTAAAGCAATGTACTATAAAACAAACGTTTTCACACCAAATACTGACACAGAGCTGCATCTGCCGTCACCGCTCAGCACTACAAACCAGAAAGATCTGCAACAACAGAGTAAAGAGATTTTTTTTTAAATTCATGCAAAGTATGAATAAACAGCAACAAACTAATCAAAGTAAGTGAAAAATATCCACAGTAGTTGTATGTGGTAACTATTAAGAAGAGATCGTTAAAATAGCATAAGAATATTCTCA
>JAXCGZ010000828.1:7500-35000 GCA_037179515.1 Halocaridina rubra
TATATATATATATATATATATATATATATATATATATATATATATATATATATATATATATATATATATATATATATATATATATATATATATATATATATATATATATATATATATATATATATATATATATATATATATATATATATATATATATATATATATATATATATATATAAATATATATAAATATATATATATATATATATATATATATATATATATATATATATATATATATATATATATATATATATATATATATATATATATATATATATATATATATATATATATATATATATATATATATATATATATATATATATATATATATATATATATATATATATATATATATATATATATATATATATATATATATATATATATATATATATATATATATATATATATATATATATATATATATATATATATATATATATATATATATATATATATATATATATATATATATATATATATATATATATATATATATATATATACAGATAGATATATATATATACATATATATATATATATATATATATATATATATATATATATATATATATATATATATATATATATATATATATATATATATATATATATATATATATATATATATATATATATATATATATATATATATATATATATATATATATATATATATATATATATATATATATATATATATATATATATATATATATATATATATATATATATATATATATATATATATATATATATATATATATATATATATATATATATATATATATATATATATATATATATAAATTATATATATATATATATATATATATATATATATATATATATATATATATATATATATATATATATATATATATATATATATATATATATATATATATATATATATATATATATATATATATATATATATATATATATATATATATATATATATATATATATATATATATATATATATATATATATATATATATATATATATATATATATATATATATATATATATATATATATATATATATATATATATATATATATATATATATATATATATATATATATATATATATATATATATATATATATATATATATATATATATATATATATATATATATATATATATATATATATATATATATATATATATATATATATATATATATATATATATATATATATATATATATATATATATATATATATATATATATATATATATATATATATATATATATATATATATATATATATATATATATATATATATATATATATATATATATATATATATATATATATATATATATATATATATATATATATATATATATATATATATATATATATATATATATATATATATATATATATATATATATATATATATATATATATATATATATATATATATATATATATATATATATATATATATATATATATATATATATATATATATATATATATATATATATATATATATATATATATATATATATATATATATATATATATATATATGTTTAATTGGTTTGCCATGGCATCAACCGCCCGTTCAAAGATTACGACTGAAGGTATTAGGATGCAATTAGGACTGGTCCAGACTGTTCCGGGTTGAGTCTTCCTTCAGGATAGTATATATATATATATATATATATATATATATATATATATATATATATATATATATATATATATATATATATATATATATATATATATATATATATATATATATATATATATATATATATATATATATATATAGATAGATATATATATATATATATATATATATATATATATATATATATATATATATATATATATATATATATATATATATATATATATATATATATATATATATATATATATATATATATATATATATATATATATATATATATATATATATATATATATATATATATATATATATATATATATATATATATATATATATATATATATATATATATATATATATATATATATATATATATATATATATATATATATATATATATATATATATGCGTTCATTCCTAGTATAGCAGTTAGGTTATAAGGTTTGTTTCTCTTTTAGACCTTTAGTGGTGTAGTTGATAGGGCTTTGACACAGTATTTATGTGTCCTACGTTCGAGTCCCAGTCAGTGGTAAATTATGATTAATGTGTTCACATATCGTAATGTGTTTATTCTATTTTTATTAATGCCTGTATATCGGACTTTTAAACAATTTTGATATTTTTTCTTTTTTTTATATTGCTTTTTATTGATAAATCCTTTGGAGGGTTAAATATTCCTTGTTTGTAAAAGGTGGATGATATATAGAGACCAGAAGTCATTCGTTAATTTATGCAATACCCCTTACTTAGTACTGTATCAGCAGAGGTACACAAATTCCTCGTGTTATGTGTATTCCCAGCATCTTTCTTAGATTTCGCTGCCTTACTAGGTAGACAGTTACTTTTTAAGGAATTCCTTGTGACTCACCAATATGTTATATAAGCTGCTTTTCCTGAGGAATTACTTTCTTTTAATTTTCAAGTTCTATATCATACGTTTGTTTCATTTGTAAATAAATAAAAAGAACTATATAGATAATATTCAACCGTATCTATTTGGAAAAAGGGAGAGAGGTTTTAAGCCAGCAAATTCACAATCGAGGTCACTTATATTTCATTATTGATAAAATGTGGTTTATCAAAGCAAAACCCACTGCTTTAAATAATTGATCCACCCAATGCATATTATATATATTTTTTAAATTCTCTTGGAATTAGAAATGAAAAGTGAAGGAAAACTGGAAGTAGCTAAATTAAAAAGTGAAAACAAAATCTAACTTTTCGTCTCGAAATAAGCTCTGGGGATATGCCGAGTTTCTCTCTCACGAGTTAATGCATAAAAGCATAAATGTCCCAGAAATTGGAGTATCATTCCAGATCCAAGATTTTCTTGAAAGAGTTTATTCCTGGCCATCTTAACGGATGAGAAGTTACATCATCCATGAATAGAAGTAGTTTTAGCATACAAGCAAGCTCAATAAAAGGTGCTTACAAAGCCAAAAGTAATTCCGAGAAGTCATCTTCGAGCTACATAAATTAACCGTGATTAGAATATTCAATAGTTGATAAGGTATACTCTGGAGATATTGTGTAAAAATTTTGCCAGTTGTGAGTTGGGAGCAAATCAAGAGCTTAATAATATTTAGTTATAATAAAACAATTATAGTGTAACATAATTGTATTATGAGTTTAATGCTGTAATATATACGAAATATATGAATATTCTTTGTAGAATAAAATTCTTAATCAAATATTCATTATGAGCATATACAACTGCTAGCTGAATATAAAGTATACATGAATACCTTTTCTGTTAATAATAAATATGCAAGTACTTACACAAACACATAAATAATATGTATGTACCTGTACATATAACATCATTATATTCAAAGTTATTTAAACCAATAATTTTCTTAATAATTAATTTTTTATATCATATTTTTGCTTTACAGTGAAAATATGTTGAATGAAGGTAAAGAATTAGAGAAAACTATTACCACATATAGTATTATTACACCTGCAGAGGAGAAAGAAGAAAAAAATGTAGGTTTCTGGTTCCTTCTCTATACAATATACTTGTACGTTCGTTTTTAACTTCAAAATCCGGCTCAGTGGCCCATATAAGAAAATTGAATGGCCATCCTCAACAGGATTAAGAGAGAGAGAGAGAGAGAGAGAGAGAGAGAGAGAGAGAGAGAGAGAGAGGAGAGAGAGAGAGAGAGAGAGAGAGAGAGAGAGAGAGAGAGAGAGAGAGAGAGAGAGAGAGAGAGAGAGAATGTCCAGCCCTACAGCAGTATTGTTAACACTTCTTTAGTTTGTAGAATTTGTTACACGTTTCAGTACAAATTTTGTGACTTTATTAAGGGTTTGAAGTAACCCTACGTTTCATCTTTTGTTGATGAGTTTTTAATTAGTTACACTATGCATCTTTATGCTTCAGTCATTCCTTTCTTCTTTCTCTTCCTCAAGTCATAGTATCATATTCTGTTTAAGAATAAACAATAAAGAGATAGCTTGCTCTCAAATTATGTACTAAATAAGTAAGTAATTTCATAGAAAATAAAAAAATTCCTTTACAGAAGACGCAATTATGATTCGTCTCCAAAAGACTAGCCACGTTAATAGAGCTTGACTAAATGAAGCCAGGGAACCTTTGCTTAACATATTTGATTTGGATCAGTCATAAAGGATTTTGAAATCATGCACAAACATACACACACACACACGCACGCACGCACGGACATCTTTTCCTTTGACCAATATAAGGATTCGGTAACAATAAGTTGCATCTATACAGTACTGTAGCTCATCTTGTTGCTCTGCACTGGAATGTAGGATGGCATTTTTTACCCCCTCAAGGCTTTGCAATCCGTTTGTCAAGTACCAGTATCTATTGCATTTCTGACCCCTTTTGTTGGCACTTTCCTTCGCCTCTCACTCTGCTTTTCTGTCTACGTATTTCAGACCTCCACCAATTCCAGACATATTCTTCAAGCTTTATTTTACTGTGGCACTTTTTATTTTATTTCTTTTAAATGAAATCTTAGAATGATCATCACCTTTTTTTTTTTTTTTAAGAGTGTGACACCGGGACAGGCAGAAACTGCCCTCATCAACAGAGGGCCGGGCACGAGAAAATACCAAGACAAAGGAAAAGAAAACGTTAAGGGCAAGGCAGAGATGAGGTAATGTCACACAAAGGAAAATGACAGACATAAAAAAACAGTCAAAGTACAGAGAACCCAGAGATATGGAGGACTAGGTACTGAGATGATGACAGATCTGCTTTTTGAAGGATGGAAGGTCATAAGAATTAGGAAAGACAGAAGGAGGAAGAGAGTTTCAGAGTCTGGAGGTAGATGGGAAGAAGCAGTCGCTGCACCGACCAATCCGCAAGCTACAAATCTCCACACAGTACCTGTGAGATGAGGCTGCTTGGCGAGTTTTACGCGACCTCGGCATTGAGGGAGGGATGCAACTCGCCAACTCATCAGAGCAGTGATGGAAGTAGTAGCGATAGAAAAGCGAAAGGGAAGATACCTTACGGCGGAGAGAGAGAGAATCCAGATTAGAAGAAAGAGCAGGATCATTAATGAGTCTGACTACCTTAGATTCAACCCTATCAAGAAGATAAGTAAAGGAAGAAGCACCCTAGATGTGTGAGCAGTATTCTAAGCAGGGGCGGATAAGACCTTTGTAAATTTTAAGTAACTGCAGTGAGGAAAAGTAATAACGAAAACGAAACAAATCCCACATTTTTTTGGATGAAGATTTAGAAATTTGGATTATGTGATTCCTCCAAGACAAGTTAGAGGCTATATGGATTCCTAATATATTGATAGAGTTAAGAGGGTAAATTTCATTAGTTTCGAAGACAATAGGGTTATCAGGAGGAGAAGATGATAAAGAGATGGTCAGAAACTGTGTCTTGGAGGCATTGAATTTAACTAAATTTTGAGTGCCCCATTCAGATACTCTCTGCAAATCGGAGTTAAGAGTAGAAGAAAGAGTGATACGAGATTGATTACAAGTAACAGATGAAGGTTGAGAAGAAAAGGCACAGGAAAAGTGAAGGGTAGAATCATTGGCAAAGGCATGAAGAAGAGAGGAAGATGGGGATTGTAGAAGATCATTGATGAAGAGAAGGAAGAGAGTAGGTGAAAGAACAGAGCCCTGTGGAACACCACTGGAAACAGAGAAAGGGCTAGATGTCGCGCCATCAACAACTACAGATATAGAACGGTCAGTAAGAAAACTGGAAATCAGAGAACAGAAAGAAGGGGTAAAGCCATAGGCAGAGAGTTTGACCAGCAGAGCCTTGTGCCAGACTCTGTCAAAAGCCTTAGAGATATCAAGGGCGACGACAAAGGATTCCCCATAGATCCTCAGAGAAGATGACCATACATGAATAAGATAAGACAGGAGATCACCAATGGATCTTGCCTTGCGGAAGCCGTACTGGTGATCGGAGATAAGTGAGTTAGATTCAAGGCGTTTCAAGAAGTAAGCATTGAGCAAAGTTTCGAAAACTTTAACAACAGAGGAGGTTAGAGCAGATAGGTCGGTAGTTAGAAGGAATAGAGCGGTCACCCTTCTTAGGAACAGATTGAACTAGAGCATGCTTCCAAGATGAAGGATAGATACTGGTTGACAGAATGAGGTGAAAAAGACGGCAAAGCACCGGATCCAGCTCATCTCCAACCTCCTTAAGGAACCTTGCAGGGATACCATCGGGATCAGATGCCTTGTTTGTCTTTAGCAAGTGAAGAACCTTATGAATTTTGCATGAAAAAAAGGATAAGGGAGGGTATAGGGTTAGAGAGGGGAAAAGACTGAGGAACAGGTGCGCTGGAATCATTGCTAGAAGAGTTGGCAGAAAAATGAGAGCCAAAGAGAGTGGCTTTGTCAGAGGGAGAGCAAGCTATAGAACCATCAGAAAGAATGAGAGGGGGAAAGCTTGAGTTACAAAAGTTTTTGGAGAGGTTTTTGGCTAAGCACCAGAAGCATTCGTCAGTGTTAGAGGAGTTAAGGTCATCAACTTTCCTTGTTATAAAGGAGGCCTTAGACCTTCGAATCTGAGGATTACAGCTATTCCTAGCTATAATAAAAGCAGAGCGAGTTAAATCCGAAGGAGATGCTTGGTAAGATTGGTGAGCCTGATTCCTAGCCTGGATAGCCATGGAGCAGGCATGGTCAAACCAAGGTTTAGGGGGAGAAAGAGTTTTTGTAGAAGAGGGGATGTACGCCTCCATTCCCACGGTCATGATCTCGGCAACTTTTAGAGCTTCCTGATCAGGGTTGCGGGACCGAAAGCAGTAGTCATCCCATGGGAAGTCAAAGATAAAGTTATGCAAAATTTCATGTTGGGTTCACTCGAAGTGCCAAAGGCGCCGCTAAGTAGGAGGGATTGGTGATGGGGGAGCGAAAATGGAAGAGACATAGATCATAGAGTGGTCAGATTTACCAAGAGGGGAAAGCACAGAATAAGAGTAGTTGAAGGGTGAGAAGTAAAAAATAGGTCAAGAGTGTTTGCAGCATGTTTGTAATGATCATGAACGCTAGTAGGATGTTTGATAATTTATTCCAGATCGTGAGTAATAGAGAAAGCAAGGGCCTCACTTCCTCCAACATCAGTGTAAGAAGAATGAAGCCACTCACTATAGTGAACATTGAAGTCTCCAATTAGAGAACTTCGGCATGTGTTTGAGAAGATAGCAAGGACTCATGGCTCGAGGAGAGATATTCAAAGAAAGACACAAACTCGGTGGAGTTTGGAGAACAGTAGCAAAGCAAAGGATGATAGTGGTAGTGGAGAGTTAGACTTTTAGCCAGAGAACATCAAAGTCAGGAGATTCAAGGTCCATGAGCCTCACGGTAGGAGTGTTAGTGTTGCAGTATGCACAGACCCCACCTTTGGAACGAAAACGAGTATGCAGATTATAGTGAGAGATTTGGAATGGGTCAGTGGAAGCATGTATAGACTGCTGGGTTTCAAATAGGAGGAGGAGGTTAGGGAGGAAAGTGCCCAAGTGCTGTTCCACAGAAGAAAAATTAGAGTTCAGCCCACGAATGTTTGAATAGTGAAGAGTGAAAGAAGCAGATCTATTGGGAGGTGCAAGGTTAAGAGCAGAACCATTACTGCACCCAGGTGTGTCTGCCCTCAAGCCAATGGTGGATTCAATACGATCCCCGGAGATTCTTCGCACCCCACTATGCCGGCTACTGGAGGCCGTTAGTTGTGATCCTTCCATAAATAATAACAAATGTGAGGAAAAGGAAAGTAAAAGAGACAGATGTGCAGAATGTTGTGACTTGTCTAATGTAATGGAATAGCAAGAGATGTGTAATGAATGCGCCAGAATATTCAGTGTAGATGTAGGCATGAAGAAAGAACCATCCTGAAGGAAGACTCAACCTGGAACTGTTTGGACCAGTCCTAGTTGCATCCTAATACCTTCAGTCGTAGTCTTTCAATGGGCGCCTAGAAAATTCTAGCTAAAGTCAACAGAATATTTGTTGCCCTCTTTAATTACATATTTCATTTATGAAGTTCTATTTGTCACAGATAGTCCCCAAGCAAATGGGGGTGGACAATTACAGGTTGGAACTATAAAAGGGATCAATGTTGAATATCTCTTCAAAACAACCCGCAGAAGTATGGAGATCGTGAATAATAGGCTCGTCACTTTCCAACCAGTGCTGCCAGGTACAAGGAAACTTCCTTGTTTTAGAGAAATTCAGGTGGGTACAGGGAAACAGGGAAGAAACTTGAAAATTCACTAAAATCTAGGGAAATTCTAGAAAAGAAAGAGGGAAAATCTAGGTAAATTCTGGAGAACTAGCTATTAGCATTCTAATTCTCTATATTTCTTACTACGTGTGGCAATGGCGATGAAAAATACATTGGATGCAGAGAGAGATAGAGAATGCAAGCATGGTGCAATTGTCTTGCTCTTGAACAATCATCCGTTTCGGCTCGTTTTAGACATGTCCACTCTATGATTGCTCGTCTTCCTTAACAAAGAGCTCCGGAGCAGTGATCTAGTGCGTAGCAACCGTAGTTGCTGGAAAATAAGTGTTTGGTGTGGAAGTGCTGTTGTCACTCTCAGGAGATTATTGCTTTAGATATGTCTACCCCTCCAGCTAAGTGCAAACACCTACCATACACACAAAAATACACCGAAAAGTGGGAGAATGATCACAAATTTAATAGTTGGTTAACAAAAATTTGTAAGGGTCCCTTGTATTTTCACTGCAAACTGTGTAATTCCGATGGGAAAGCTGGGAAATCTGAGATAGAAAAACATTCTGCATGGGCCAAGCATATTAAGAATGTTGAAAGTGTTCAACATTCAGTGAGTGTACTTGATATGCCAAGTGTCGGTGGAAAAAGAATTGAGTAAAAAAGTGAAGGAAGCTGAAATACGATTTGCTGCTGCGATAAGTGAACTTAATCTTCCCTTTTCGGTCTCTGATAAACTTGTTCCAGCTATGAAAGTCATATGTTCAGACCCAGAAGTGGTAAAGAAAATGAAATGTGGTAGAACAAAATGCACAGCAGTTGTGAAAAAATGTACATGGTCGTACAAAGAGGGATGAGTTATTTGACCTTATCAGAGGATATTGTTTTTCCTTAATGGTAGATGAATCTACTGACATGGAGTGCACGAAACACCCTGTCCTTGTTGCTAGAGTTGCGACACCAGAAGGCATGAAGGATTGGCTTTTAACACTTGTTTCCGTGGAAAGTGCTACTGCCAACAGCCTTTATGAATGTGTCAAATCTGTGTTTGCAGATGAAAATATCCCATACAAACAAAACTTGTTTATAATGAAGTGCGTTTGCCACTCTTTTCATCTTTGCGCATCTTAAGCATGCAATTCATGCCAAGATGGATTGAAGATATGACCCGAGATATTTACAATTACTTTTTTGTCACCAAAACAGACTGCAGTCTTTAAAGACTACGGGGAATTCACAAATGTGATACCGCACAAGCTATTACACCCCTGTTAGACACGATGGTTATCTCTGCATAGTGCTGTAAAACAGTTGCTTGAACAACTTCCAGCTCCATAACTATTTTTCACCCAAGCTGCATTGGATGATTAGGCTACTGGCAGCAGAATCTATTCTTCAGAAACTCAGTGATCCATTCAGCAAACTATATCTAGAATTTCTTGATTTGTGTTACCCATCTTTGATACTTGAACAAAGAGATGGAAGCTGAAAATCCGGAGATTTATGCCCTTCACAGCAGAGTGTCTGCAGACCTATATACCATACTTGAATGCTATTTAAAACCAAGCTACCTGAAATCCACAGAATTATCATCTGTGAGAATAAGAGACCCTTCCAATTTTCTGCCACTGGCAGATGTCTATCTTGGAGGTCTGGTGGTTGCATCACTCCAGACATGTAAAGACATCAATATGCAGCAGCTGGATGCTTTTAGACTTTGATATCTTGATTTTTACATTGAAGGTGCATCCCAGATTTTGAAAAGGCTCAATATTAGCAGCCAAGATCTCACAAACCTCAAGGCTTTGGATCCGCAAAGCATACTAATGAAAACTGTTTCATCTATTGCCCCATTAGCAACGAATTTCCCAAATTTACCGTCTGAAAATTAATTAAATGAATTAGACCGAAAATGGCTCATGCTGAGAAACACTGAATTAAATATAATGGCTGATATTGGTGTTTATAAGTTTTGACAATCAGTTGGCAATTTTAAGAAAAGTTATGAAGCACTGTTGCCTCCACTTGTTGGAAATCTCATGAAAAATCTATTTTGTTTGCCCCATTCAAGTGCAAGCGTGGAAAGAGTTTTTTCAAAAGTGAACTTAATGAAAACACAAACGAGAAATTCTTTGACCACAAAATCATTAGATGGGATGCCCAAAAAGAACTTTTGAAACTTTATCTGCTGAAGACCTGGAAATAACTAAGGCCAATTTAAATTTTATGACTGATGACATTTTCCAAAAAGATCATCAATAAGGTATGTAATGAGATTATGAGCAGTATTTAACTATTGAAATATACCTAATATATGTATCTATAACGGGGAAACTTTGAGCCAAATAGGGAAATTTTGTAAGCAAATCTAGGGACTTTTTGACAGATTGACCTGGCAGCTCTGTTCCCAACTTGTGTGCTTTACCACTGAGCTAATGAGGCCTATTCTCAATTTAATTTTATCAATGCATGTTAGTTACAGCCCTCCTATCAAAATTACTCATTCTGCTTTATTTCTGAATCTAGAAATATCTCCACCTCAATATAATAGGGAAAATATCCTGAGTGGAATGACTTTAGTGTCCTCAGAAAACTTCACAGACTGAGATTTCAACTTATTATGGTCATGATTATGAGTGTATGGTGATTTTTATTAATTATATGCAATTATGGTTCGATAAATCTTCTCTAGGTATAGAGCAGTGGAAAATATAAAAGAATTCCTGTAATATACCTTTATGTTTTACATGCTTCTTCAATAATGCCAAAAGCCACTGTATCAACAGCCAGTTGGCAGTTAATACGTTATGTAGAGAATAAAAAAATAATTTACCAGAGGAAAGGAACGTTATGTTTTAATCAGCCTATTCTCATTATAGATTCTGTAACAGCTTTATCCCTATTATTTCTTATAAATGCCTGCCATTGGTTTAAGTCTCTCTAAGGTACTTTAACACTTATGCCATAAGATGAATCATTTTCCCACTATGAGAATTAGTCTGGAGCTACATGCTCGAATGTGTCAGAAATTTTCTTCAAATAGCCAAAATAAATTCATGAAGTGCATTAAGTTCACCATCCCATGGTTTGCAATTTCAACCATATAAGGCCTTCCTTTCAAATTTTTGAGGTAGATATTTTATTAAGCTGCAGTATTGATAATCCTTTCATATAATTTTTTGGTTCATAAGTATCTGTGAATGGAATTATAGAAAGAGATTATTATATGAAAAAAATAAAATATTGAACTGCATCACTTCACTAAATAGAGAAAACGTAAAGCAATTGAAGGATATAATATGTGATGAATTTTATTACAGTGTTGTTATATCCTTTAACTTCATTGCATCATCAGTGTATTAATCTTTTAGCCACGTAAATACTAGCTCTTTGGCCATAGTCAGCTTCAGGCCTTTAGATCTACTGCCAAAATTATCTCATTTTTCCTGTAAGAGGATGAGAGTGTCTTTAAATTTTTTGGGGGGTGGAAACCATGTACACTAAGCCAACCTAATTTGTTATGTTTAATGCTTCAGTTTTTGTGTAGGAGGATTAGACTGATTTAGAATTTTGGGGGGGTTGGAAACCTTGTCCATTGAGCCAACCTATTTTGATGAGTTTAATGCCTCATTTTTCAAGTAAGAGGATTAGGGTGATGTTAAATTGTTTTTAACTTGGAAATATTGTACTTTGAACCAACCTAGATAGCTGAGTTTAGTGTCTCATTTTTCCAGTAAGAGGATTATAGTGACTACTTTGCTTCTGGGTTGGAAACCTTGTTTACTGCACCAACCCAGATAGCTGAGTTTAATTAAATTGAATTTAAGTTATTTTTTCGGTAGGAAACGTTTTACATTCAGGCAACCTATATAGCTGTGTTGCTGTAAATTTATTGCCACTTTTTCCTTTAGGAATTATTTTTCGTCTATGTTTCGAAGGTGACAGACTTCGTGGAAATATATTTATTCAGTCATAGCATCAGTAATTCTTTGATTTACCTTTAGTTCAGAGGTAGCAAGAATGACTATATAGATGCCATAGATGAAGAAAACACGAGACAGAATCAGTAATATTACTCTAGGTCTTTGTTTATATCTAGTATAATTTCATCTTTTATTAATGTGCACGATGTGGGATAGTTTAAATAACTTTTTAAAAAATATGGGATTATATTGCTTGCGTTGAAAAGATATTAGAATTATTAGGATTATCTAAATATTATTCTAATAAAAAGTAATGTAGAAAAAGCTTTATGATCAGAAATTATGCAGGATTATCGTGTGCCAGAAAGGATCTTCTTTGAGTCATTTGTCCAAACTTCGATTTTGTTCATGCAATACCATCGGCTTTGGAAGACATTTACATAGAAGAAATTAATTTGTAATTCTGAAAAACAATACAGGGACAATGATATTTTCCGGAGTTTTGTAGTGTCTCTTGTACTTACGTCTGCACACTTGCTTTGCTGTTCATACTGGCATTAACCTGATAGAACAATAATAATGTATTCTTTACCGCAAAATAACTGTTCTGCTGCTAAGAAGAAATTCAACAAAATAATGGATGTTGTTCTTACATGATAATTTGAAGCGGCAAAAATTTTACTTTCCAAGTTGGTTTCGGATTTACGTCACGAACTCCCTTTTCAACTAAGGGCTTGGACGGTTGCCTTCTTGTGAAGGACTTGTTTTGGCAGATCTAATCTTTACCTTGAGTGTATGCCCGTACTAACCTCAGTCCGTGACGGGGCACGAACCCTCGACCTGTCGCCTCAGAGTCGCGGACGCTACCATTTTGCCATGGAGAAAGATTTTACTTTCCAAGTCAAAGCTTTAAATAATCTCTTCATATGGGAGAAGATAAGATATCTCTGATGAAGAAAATGTAGCATCATTCTGCTCCTTGATTCCAAGGGGGAACTGAGTAGCAGTCGCAGATCTTGATGGGCTTTTAAGAGCCTTGTAGAGTCATTATGTAAGCTGGATTGAAAAGAATATTCTCCGGATTTAAAAGAATATTTATTATGTTTGGATAAAGATCAAGGGAAGAAAGAGAATTATTCAATAGAGAATAGATAAATGGAGAAATAAGAACAAAAAGGTTTAAAATAACGAACTGAATGGAAGCTGCATGAAAATATATTTGAAAATATCAAGTAATGCTTTAGTCACTCATATTACAGAGTCCTAATATGTAGGGTATTGTCAATTTTCTTGGCTTTTTTCTACATTTGTAACACATATATATACACACACAAGCATATATATATATATATATATATATATATATATATATATATATATATATATATATATATATATATATATATATATATATATATATATATATATATATATATATATATATATATATATATATATATATATATATATATATATATATATATATATATATATATACATACATACATACACCTTGGCTGTTTCCCCCTTTAATTGGGGGGTAGCCGACATCAAAAAAGGAAAACAGTTTGGAGAGAAGTAATTCTCCCCTCTACTCCCCTTCTTCTTTGACGTCTCACAGATATATATATATATATATATATATATATATATATATATATATATATATATATATATATATATATATATATATATATATATATATATATATATATATATATATATATATATATATGTTAACACTAGCACATTTCTTTCCAAATCCTTTAGAGACACTCGAAATTGGTTATATGTATTCCCAAATAAATAGCAAGTTAGCTTTTTATCATTAAAGGTGTTTGTAATGAACATATCAGGGATATTATAATATAGATCAGTGAGTGAATGCATGCCTGTTAAATAAAAGTTTAAAGGTCAAGTATCATTGCGTCACAGCTAATTAAGTATTATTATTTTCTTTTATCTCTTGTGATACCGTTGGCGAATTTACTTCTACAACACTTATTTTTTTTCTGACATAGAATAATCTCAGAGACCTCAAAGGCAATATAGTAAATGAGAAAAAAGCTTAAATAAAATGCTTGATATTTATCGTAATTTGCATGACACCATTTGCTTTATCACAACAGAATGCCCCAGGTGGAGATTACAAAGAACAATGAAAAAAAACTTTGCTGAAGAGAAATTGGCTAAAGCGTTAAAAAATTTTATGTACTCTTTTGCCACGCTTGAGAGCATTTTATTTGGAACACAGTTGGATCTTTCTGGAAGGAGTTTCGCAGTATGTAGGCACTTTGATAAATCACAAAGAAAAAAAAGAAAATTTTAGTTTACATAGATGTTTTATTCTTTGAGTAAGAGGGAATAGCTAGAGGAAAACATATACAAATGAGGGCAATGCAGACGTAGGTATATATATATTTTTTTTAAATATACATGCCTATGTATATTTCGTGTAATTCATAATTTCTTATGATGAATAAGGAAAAGTTATTTCTTTTGTAGGTCTTAGAGGCGAAACACGGCAGATCTTAACAAAGAAATGCATATATATTTATCATACTTATTGCTTAATTCCCTGAATAATACACTTAAGTCATTTACAGTCACTATCTAAAAGCACAAAAGTCTCATTTCATCGCTTCATTCATCCGACCACTCAGTTTTTCTGTTCTCAGAATTCATTTCGAAAATTAAACACAAATTTAAAGTAATGTAACGCATGTGTGAAGTCAAAGTGAAAAGAGAAAATCTGAAATTCTTTTGATGGTGATGGCAGGGATTTGCCAAGTCTTTTCACGGGTTGAAGATCAAGAGCATGAACATCCCAGAGGCAGAAGTGTCATTTCAAATGAAAAGGATTTTCGGTCTTTATTCTCTTTTATTTATAGGCTCCCTTGAAATTTATTAAATGGACGTCCAACTGATGAGAATAGCCATCAATTATGAACAAACCTTCCGTCAGAAGCCAAGAGAAGGGTATTAGAGGGTGTTCTGAAAGTCATAATTATTCTGGGTAGTCTTTTGTATACGATTTACTCTATCGTGATTATCTGGTATGCTTCTGGGAGATATTTGACTAAATGCTCGGTCCGATCTGTGATTCAATTTCAGAGTCATACTTTGCTATCCAGGAAAAACTAAATTAGACCTTAGTTCTGTTATTTCAATATTGTCATTGCTCCTCCTCCTATTATTATTATTATTATTATTATTATTATTATTATTATTATTATTATTATTATTATTATTATTATTATTATTATTATTATTATTATTATTATTATTATTATTAGCTATGCATATAGAGTCATTATATTAAGTAGTATAAACGAAGTAAGGTTCTGACTATCAAAAATATTTTTTGTTCATTTCCAAATCTAAGTTTGGTACTTTTCTTTAGTATAAGTTTATTTAAGCATTTAAGTATTTTAAAACAATAATGAGAAACTAAATGACAATTGGACAATTCACACAGATGATGAACATAAGTAAATATAACCTGTGACTTGGACCATTAAGCGGAAGTCGAAGAGCAGACTATGAAATACAAGAATTTAACCCTGAGACTGTTAAGAGTAAAAACTCCTTGGTCAGACCCTCTCACACTGCGACACAACAGAGCGTTTAAAGTAATTAGCAAACGCAATGTAATAAGCCATCGTAGTATTTAAGGCTTTATTCTACATAAATACGACTACAAGCATCTGCAAAATAAAATAAACATTGATAAGATAATTAGAAATTATAATTACAATTAGAAGGTATAGAGTGATAAAAAGTAAGACTACATTAATAGAATATTATAACATTCACCCCTCCTGACAGGAAAATTACTAAATCCAAGCATACAACATAAAATAGCTTATAGAAATAAGCATATTATAATACTAGAAAGTATACTATAAAAACATTCAGATGCTGTAATTTACAAATCTTAGCAATTTGGAGGTCGACGAAGGCCCTCAGGTCTACACAAAGGTACCAGCATCTCATTTTCAGATGAGAGTGAAGGACGCTGAGTTCCTTGTGTCATTGGGACGCCCAAAGAATCAGGTCGACTGACATCATTTGGTTGATTTGTTTCATTACTGATGTATGCTTGTATGTTCACAATATCTACGCTTTCAGCAGAGGGAGAATGAAATTTATCAGTCCTGTGAGTACCATTATCATTTGCTGGAGCCTGGTGTTGAGAGTTATCAGTCTTCTGAGTAATATTCTGAACATCACTTGCAGGAGCCAGGTGTCGAGTTGATACAGTAGCTTCTCTGCCATCAGAGAAATGTATGTGGGCATACCGAGGACTTGCTTCTCTGAGTTCTGCATCTTCATCAATAGGGTCATGCTTTGATTCTCTGACATGGCGCTTTACTAGGACAGGTCCTAGAGAGGAAAGCCACATTGGGAGAGAGTATCCGCTGGTTAGCAGGCATTGAAAAGCAAACAGCCACTCATGTGGAGCAGCATTTGTAGCCATTGAAAGTAGAGTATGGAATGAATGTAGGCCATCCCCTAAAACAAGATCCCAATGAGACACAGGTAGATGTTTTGACTTTAGTGTAAGAGCAATTAATTTCCAGACCACTCCATTTTAGTGCTAGCACTGACCATTGCCCCTGGGATTATATGGAGTAGTACGACTAGTAGGAATCCCTTGGCTATTGAAAAAATGGCGGACGTCTGCTGACATAAACAAAGCTCCTCTATCAGAATGGATGAATGCAGGCATATCAAATATTGCAAACAATTGACTAAGACATCTGATTACTTTCTGTAAGGTCATATCAGGGCATACAAATGAGAATGGGAACCGAGAAAATTTGTCAATAACAGCCCGCAGATACTAATTCTTTGATGAGGATGGCAGTGGTCCTTTAAAATCAATATTAAGTCTCTCAAATGGAACCGTTACTTTGATCAAATGAGATGACTCAGGTTGATTGAACTGTGGCTTACACTGAACACAAACTGGACATGAGGAAGTTAACCTATTTACCTCCTCCAAAGAAAAAGGAAGGATTCGTATCCTTACGAAATGCGTCATTCGTGTTATACCAGGGTGGCAGAGTGAATTGTGTAAATTCAGTAAAGTTCCTAAACCCACAGCAGAGCAATATACCCTTGATAATGCGTCAGCAGGGATAGTATCCTTGCCAGGCCGATATTGAATGTCAAAATTGTAACAGGCAAGCTCAGTTCTCCACCTCTGTATTTTGTCATTTTTTATTTTGCCGGATTGCTTTGAGCCCAACATAAAAGCCACTGATATCTGATCGGTAATAAGAGTAAAATGATGCCCAATCAGTTAATGACGCCATTTGCAAAGGGCTTCTACTATTGCACATGGCTCTTTATTTTATTTTATAGTAGAATGTTTCCTTTGGCTATGGTTAAGAGTCCTTGAAAAGAAGGCCACGGGTCTTCCTGACTGATTCAGAGTGGCTGCTACAGCATGCTCAGATGTATCAGTCTCTACCAAAAATGAGATAGTTTCATCAATGGATTGTACTACCGAGTTCTCGATTTAAGTTTTTAATCGCTTGAATACCTCCTTAGCAGCATCAAAGAGAGGAAACGTTTTAGCCTGATTCAGATGAATAACTTTCTCAGAGTAGTTTGCTATCCACTGTGAGTAGCATGAGAACATACCAAGTGCTTGACGTAATGAAGCAATATCATGTGGAATGGGCAAGTCCCATAATGAATCGGGCTTAATCTTCCCATCAGACACAGTATAACCCAAGAGCTCTACAGATAAAACTGAAAACAAATACTTATCAAGATAAATGGTCAACTTTGTCAGCTTAGCAGCCTCTATGAATCTTCCTAGGTTAGTATCATGCTCCTCTTTAGTTTTACCACAGACAGTAATTTTGTCAAGATACACAACAGTATCTGCTAGATCACTATCAGCAATAAATTGTTATATTATCCCGTGGAAACAAGCGACGCCATTGGTTACCCCAAATGGGATCCGGGTAAATTGATACAGCTGATTACAAGCTTCAAAAGCTGTGTATGGCTTGTCGTCGTCACGTATTGGAATTTGATGATAGGCAGACTTTAGGTCGATTGTGCTGAAGAATCGATACTGAGCCACTTTATTCGCCATTTCATCAATTTTTTGGAAGAGGGAAAGCATCCAACAGTGTAAATCAAAATGCGCTATACTAAGAACTAAATTATGTTACTTAGCAAAACGCTAAGTTAGGTCAGATTAGGTTAAGAATGTGAAATCAGTTGTTTATATATGCACTAGCCTAACCTAACCTAACCCTGGGTTAAATTGTAATTACCCTGTGTAAAGTTACTAGGGTACTAAGTTTGTTTCTGTCTAAAACACACTCTGAATTTAGGATTGATCATGAAATTGGTAGTAGACGGCATACTTTCGCTGTAGAAGAATGTTACCCTGAAACTGAAAGACGATTTTAATAATAACAGAGAGAATTATTGGAAAGACGCTTCATTTTATATTATGCAAATAATAGATATCTTTGAATGGAATAAAATATGAAACTTTACAAATGACCAACTCCAAGAACTATGAAGTATATGCTGCTCTGGATTCCTCTGAACGACACAGAAGGGCAAGTGCTCTCTCATAGTACAAAATGGAAGTAACGAGTTGGCAGATGAAGTTCAGAACTGTGAGACGGTTGCATGTGCAGCTTTTTAAGCCTAAAGCTTCGAAATATATTTTGCTATAAGCACGAGACGAATATTTTCTTCCAAAAAGGCAACATTTCTTCTTCTCTTTTTCACTCTTAGTCACTATTTCCTTGCCATGCATTGCCTATGCATGAGTTCAATATCCTATAAATCTGTATTCATTAAATGTAACTCAACCGGTCCTGTTTTGCTTCATATAACCGGAGTTTTGCATTACTTGAAGAAAGATCCATCCAGGTAAACGAAGATAATGAGAGAGAGAGAGAGAGAGAGAGAGAGAGAGAGAGAGAGAGAGAGAGAGAGAGAGAGAGAGAGAGAGAGAGAGAGAGAGAGAGAGAGAGAGAGAGAGAGAGAGAGAGAGAGAGAGAGAGAGAGAGAGAGAGAGAGAGAGAGAGAGAGAGAGAGAGAGAGAGAGAGAGAGAGAGAGAGAGAGAGAGAGAGAGAGAGAGAGAGAGAGGGAGAGAGAGAGAGAGAGAGAGAGAGAGAGAGAGAGAGAGAAGCTGGGCTTAGCTTTTCATGAAATAAAGTTTGTCCAATATTGTTTACAAACAAAAAGAAGCAGCATACCACATGCATATATATATATATATATATATATATATATATATATATATATATATATATATATATATATATATATATATATATATATATATATATATATATATATATATATATATATATATATATATATATATATATATATGTATATGTATATGTATATGTATATGTATATGTATATGTATATGTATATGTATATGTATATGTATATATATATATATATATATATATATATATATATATATATATATATATATATATATATATATATATATATATATATATATATATATATATATATATATATATATATATATATATATATATATATATATATATATATATATATATATATATATATATATATATATATATATATATAGTATATGTATATGTATATGTATAATGTATATGTATATGTATATGTATATGTATGTATATATATATATATATATATATATATATATATATATATATATATATATATATATATATATATATATATATATATATATATATATATATATATATATATATATATATATATATATATATATATATATATATATATATATATATATATATATATATATATATATATATATATACATATATATATATATATATATATATATATATATATATATATATATATATATATATATATATATATATATATATATATATATCAAGCTGTTCTGCCTATTATCCAGTACGAAAATATATAAAATAATATTCCGAATGCTAGTTAGAAATTTTAAATGCAGCAAATAATAATCTGTACGTCTTGTATATGGACGAAAGACAAAGCTCCCAAGTAAAAAAATAAATGGAAGCTCATTTCTATTCCCTCTTCTTCCAGTATTTCACCTATTTACTATCATACAAAATAAATTAAAAACGATAATTCATAAGTATGTGTATATAATACCCTGAGAAAATATCAACGAAACTTCCTGTGTGCGATAGTCGTGGTAAAACACTCCATTTTAATACAGTAAAATTATTCAAAAATTAAGTAATATTCTTGTTTCACTTGTTTCAACAGAAACTAAGAAACATGACAAATTGGCTATGATATTCACTGAGAGCGAGTATTTATTTGAATACTTGACCTCTAAAGCCCTTCATATTAAGTCTGCAAGAAATTCTTTCCATTAACTATTAATGGTGCTGAGTTCTGTCACCTCTTTTCAAATTAGGTTCTCATGGGCAAAAGATAATATCGTAGCTGACGTCTAGCCAAACAAATTCCACATCTTAGTCCGCAGAAAAAGACTCACTTCAGAACTACCAACTGGAGAGGCCGTGTGCAAAAGCAAAGTGTAAGGGGGTAGGGGTAGGGGGCCGGAGGGAGCTCCAAGTTAGGAAGTGGAAGTGTGACTGTTATTATAATATTAGGTTTGGATGGGTTTAGTTACGTTAATAAAACTAGAGAAAACGCACATAATGATAGACAGAGGGGAGTACTTTTTCCACTTTTTCCTGATATTTTTCCAATGGCCAGTTTTCATAAAGGAAAAAGAAAAAGGAAGAGAATGAATGAAATACGAATATCTCAGCGGCCATTGGAATTTTGCTCGAGTAGGAAGAAACTTTAATAAGGGATGTGTGACTCAACGCCAGAGTTATGATGAAAAGATTTCTTTAATGCCGGAATTTATCTCGCATGTTTGTAATTAAACTATTTCTAAAGTAGAAAAAGGTGATTTTTAAAGATAAAAAAAATTAAAAAAGGCAGGTGTTGTAATTGCAAAGTTTTTTCAAGTCCTGAACCAGATACTATTCGGGTTGTGAGCCAAAGAGTGATGATAATTGTCACTCTCTGTAGAGTCGTCCGAGGTTTGCATTTCATAGAAATCATACCTCTCTCTTTTATATCGTATACGTACTTTTCACCATCAAAATATCATACAAAAATAAATGCATTTTTAAATGAGGTTTCCTATTAGGTAATGCATGAATTTCGAGTGTATGTATGCACAAGCGCATGTGTGTGCTCAATGATGTGGAAAAGGATTGTTTTTTTGCACTCTGTACTGAATGTTACCTTCAGTAATGGCAGTATTACTCCATTGTTTTATATTGGAGAGTACCATTTTCGTCTTTGAAAAATTCTTGTAAATCGGTAGGTTTATGAAGCAAGTGTAAGGCACAGTACCTGAGCATCAATGCCAAGGAAGCAAAATGAGTACACAAGAATTAGATCTCTCTCTCTCTCTCTCTCTCTCTCTCTCTCTCTCTCTCTCTCTCTCTCTCTCTCTCTCTCTCTCTCTCTCTCTCTCTCTGTTTTGGCCCAAAATGTTGGAATGCATTACCAGAAGATTTAAAAACAATAACTGGCACATTTAAAAAGAAACTCAAACAGCATTTATTTACTAGGCAAAACCAAGCAGCTGTTGATTAATAATTAATACAGTATTGGTGTATCATTAAGTCCAGGTTAAGGTCAGGCTACTGTTTTGTTTTATTACAAGATAAGTATGAGATTGCTATATTGGAGCTTTTGTTAACTATTGCCGTCATACTTAAAGTTATGCGAAATGCATATTAAACTGCCTGCCAAGGAGCTCTTGCTCAGCAGGCTAGTGCCTCTGAATATAATGTATATATTTATTCATGTATGTATTCTAAATATTTGGCAATAAAATCTATGACTATGACTAAATATTTGGCAATCTCTCTCTCTCTCTCTCTCTCTCTCTCTCTCTCTCTCTCTCTCTCTCTCTCTCTCTCTCTCTCTCTCTCTCTCTCTCTCTCTCTCTCTCTCTCTCTCTCTCTGTGTGATTACCTAATTGTGTTTACGGGAAAGAGCCCAAAGCTCGTATCTTCCCGTCTCCTCATCGGTTCCATTTTATACTTAGTGATACTTATCATACCTGTCCTTAAAACTATGGATTGAGATAGCATTAACTACCTCCTCGCTTAGCCAATTCCAATTATCAACTACTCTTACACTGAAAAACTATTTCCTTACATCCTGCAAAGAACTTTTCTTACGAAGCTTCAAACTATGACCTCTAGTTCTAGAGCCAGCCATATCGAAATATCCATCCCTATCCACTCTATCATAACCATGAAGGAATTTAAAGACTGTCACCATATCCCCCCTTACTCTTCTAGCTTCGAGTGATGGTAAGTCTAATACCCTCAGCCTCTCATCATAACTGAGATTGCGTATTTCTGGCACCAGTTTCGTGGCATGTCTTTGAACTTTTTCAAGCTTAGCTATGTGATTTTTCAAGTGCGGATTCCAAAAGGGGGCTGCATATTCGAGTTTTGGCCTCACATAGGTTACATAAATATTTCTGAACATTTCCTTGTCCATGTGCCTGAAGGCTACCCTTACATTTGATAAGAATGCATATGCTGCCCTTACTATGCCATTTATATGTATTTCTGGAGACAAATCTGCCAGTATGTTTACTCCTAGGTCTCTCTCATTTTCTGTCTCTTGAAGTTGTACTCCAGCCACCCAGTAGTCAAGCTTGGGCCTTCTTGCCCTTGTACCCATTCTCATTACCTTACATTTTGAAGTATTGAATTTCATTAGAAACTTTTCTGACCACTCATGCAGATTATTTAGATCCTCTTGAAGTTCTCTACCATTGTTCTCGTTTTTTACTTTCTTCACAATCTTTGCATCATCTGCAAACATATTCATGAATGAATTTACAGACTCTGGTAGGTCATTTACATATACAAGGAACAAAAGTGGCCCTAAAACTGAACCCTGTGGAACGCCACTACTAACTCTTCTCCATTCAGACACTGAGTGTCTTACTCTAACCCTCTGTTCCCATCCTTCTAAGAAAGTTTTTATCCCTTCCAAAACATTTCCACCTATTCTAGCCATTGATTGCAGCTTCCTAATAAGTCTCCCATGTGGAACAGTGTCAAACGCTTTCTGGAAGTCTAGGAATATGCAATCTGCCCAGCCCTCTCTTTCCTGTAAGATTTGGCTTACCTCGTCATAAAATTCTAATAAGTTTGTTACTGTTGATCTACCTTCTCTGAAGCCATGTTGCCTCACTGACAAAAAGTTGAAGGATTCCAAGTGAAGAGAGATATGTTTCCTTAGTAGTTTCTCCATAACTTTGCAAACTATGCTGGTCAAGGAAACTTGTCTATAGTTCAGAGCCGTATCCCTCCTTCCCTTTTTGAAGATAGGTATCACATTTGCTTGTTTCCAGCATCTTGGAATCTCCCCCGACTCCAGTGACTCCTTAAATATGATACTTAGTGCCACTGATATTGTGTTTGCGCATTTTTTAAGCACATGAGGGGATATGTCATCAGGACCTGTAGCTTTATGAACATCTAAATCCATCAGCGCTTTGCATACCTCTGTGGCTGTAAGGTTGATGTTCTCTAATACCGGCCCTTGAGCTTTTATCACTGCAATCTGAGGGGGTGGGGTATTTTCTACTGTAAATACTGACTGAAACCCCTTGTTCAATTCTTTGCAGATCTCTTCATACGTCTCAGTGATGCTTCCATCCGCTCTCTTTAGCCTTAAAACCTGTTCTTTTACCTTCAGTTTTCCTCTGATAAAGCTGTGGAAAAGCTTGGGATTTTCTTTAGCCTTCCTGATGATGTCCCTCTCATAGTCTCTCTCTGCCTCTCTCCTTTTACTTAGGTAGTCATTTCTTGCTCTTTTGTAGGTTTGCCAGGCATTTATGTTTTTTTCACCTCCTATGCCTTTTCCAGCATTTGTCTCTCCACTCCTTAGCTCTTTTACACCCATTAGCGAACCATTTATCTCTGGCATGGATTACACCTACTTTGGTGACAGGTATGCAGCAATCTAATATCTTCCCATATTTCTCACAAAAGATGTCATATATTTCTTGTACAGATTTGTTGTAAAATAAGGTTCTCCAGTCAATAACTACAAAAAGCTCATTCATTTTGATGTAATCTTCTTTCGGATAGTTCCTCCTCATGTCCTCAGTGCCTCTACTCTCAGGAAGAATATCTTCAATGATATACTCCATCGACAACACACAGTGGTCACTCTTTCCAATTGGTGGTTCTTACTCAATATTTTCAATATCCAACACATTATCTGTGAACACTAGATCAAGTAGTGATGGCTCATCCCCACCCCTGGCCCTTGTTGGTTCCATTACATGTTGGTGTAGGAAATTCCCTTGTACGCAATCTAGGAATCTTGCCCCGGATGAGTCCTCACCACTGTGTGGGTCAAGATTTATCCAATCTATCTCTTTATGATTAAAGTCTCCCATAATCAAAATCCTACATTTTTTTTCCCGTGCCATGTTAACAACTGAGTTTATGACTTCAATAGTACCTATATGACTTTCCTAATAAACTTCAAGCCTATTTTGGTTCCTTGGTGGGTTGTATACAACAGTTATTATAATGCTCTCTGACCCAGTATTTATGCGAGCAACAAGAAATTCCTTGAACTCACTTTCTATAGCCAAGTTTATTTTTTCAACTTGAATCCTTTCACTTATGAGCAGTGCTATCCCTCCACCAGTCCTCTCAGATCTTTCAACCCTTAGTATTCTGAAGCCCTTAGGAGAAACTGTGACACTGTTTATGTCCTCACTCAACTTAGTCTCTGTAATTGCTACTATATCTGCCTTACTGTTGTGAATCCTATCTTTTAATTCTACTGCCTTACCAGCTAATCCATCAGCATTTGTGTATAACAATCTTAATGAGGCCCATCCCCTGATCTTCTGTCATTATCTTCTTTATCTCCACTTTGTCTGGAAGAACTCTGTAACGAAAAATTTTCTTCTGTTCTTCATTTCTTTCATCATTTAACCTTCTTGCCTTTTGCAACAAGTTTTTGATCTTTCCCATCTCTTCCTGTGTTCTGTATCGTCTAATGAACACTTCTTTGAATTCTTGAAGGTCTTTCAGACTTTTTTTGCTCAACAATATTTCCCTACATGTTTCCCCTCTCTCAAAGGTTACTTTAGTTGGTCTCGGCTTTCCTTCCCTCGAATATTTACCTAGTTGGTATATGTTTACAATATCCTCAGGACCACAAACTACTCCAAGCTTTCTTATCAGGTCTACAACCCTAGCTTTATTTTCTTCAAGTCTCCCCTGCCATGTTGGCTCCTGGGATTCACTTATGCCTGAGATTACCACTGCCTTCTCCTTATCAAGTGCCTGTCTGATGAGTGGGTTTGCCCTTTCCATCACAACGTCTTTCATTTTTTCGATTACTGTCTCTTTATAGTCAACTGTTTGTATGTTTTGCAGTGCCACCACCTTTACGGCCTCTTTTACTGCCACATTCCCCTTTAGTGCATCAGCAGAGGAAGTTTTCATGGCATCATTTTCCATATTCAGCTCCTGGAACTCTTTTCTGAACTGTTCAATGATTTCCTTAATCTGGACATTCCAAGCAGCAATCTCGTCTCTCTCAGAAGAGAGCAGTGAACTAACATCTAATTCCTTTAGGTTATCATTCAGCTGTTTGTTTTTATTTTCTTGTTTAGAAATTCTAGATTCTAGTTGACTCTTTTCCCCTTCCAGCCTCTTAATTCTTTTTTCTTGTTCCTTTCTCTCCTGCCCTTGTGCTTTATTTGCTTCCTCCAAAAATCTTATTTGCTCTCTGAGTGTTTCATTCTCTTTCATTTTTCCATCCATATTCCGAATTTTATCATCAAGGCTTCTAACCATTGCCTCTAAATTCTTGATTTTCTGTTTAAGTCCCCTAATGGCTACCCCTCCTACCGACCCATGGATGGGAGAGGTTTGGGACAGAGATGGCATCATTTTTATGTTCTCCCTCTCACAGAATATAGAAAGAAGACGAGAAAGAGGAAAAAAAAAGAGACAAACTTTTAATTAAGCTTCACACAGAATTTTTATATCTCCATATAAGTGCTATTTAGTGACTCAGTTTATCTCTTTTCTGGTAACACACATCTTAACTTAAAAACTTGACCATGGTAATTTAAGGATAAAAAGAAAAAGAAAAAGAAAAGTCAAACCTGAAGGAAAATTCGAATTTGTGTCTGAGGTGGCACCCACCTGTTTCTGCTATATATATTCTTCCTAACTGATAAACTCACTTGCTAACCAAGATATGTTATCACAGGATTAGACTTTAAATTTAACTCAATATATATACAAAATAAAAAAAAATAGTAAAAGAGAAAGCTAAAAGAAAAGCAAAAAAATGAAGAAAATAAGGCAGCTGTACTACTTGGCAACTTAACTCAGTACTGTTGACAGGTGGATATATATTTTTTTTTTATTATTCAATTATTTCGTGTATCAAACTAACTAACAAGTTAATATAAATGGGAAGGATACTGATTTTAGCAATATATAGAACCACAGGATCAGGTAAACGGCTTAAGAGCTTTCCCCAGTTTACACAAAAAATTAGGTAATGTGATGTGATGGCTTCACCTCTGGCAACTCTTCTAAATTTCCTTGAAGGCAGAACTGGACGGCAGCGTCTCTCTCCCCTCACGAAAATGTTCTCAATTTTTTTCCTTTAATATTTTGGACAGTCTCGTCATACAACAAATATAAGTTTTGTACTCACAATACTCTGCAGGATTTCAGATTTATGGAAATTATGGTAAAGTGTGTGTGTGTGTGTGTGTGTGTGTGTGTGTGTGTGTGTGTGTGTGTGTGTGTGTGTGTGTGTGTGTGTGTGTGTGTGTGTGTGTGTTTTAGATGCACAGGTAATATCTCTTCATTCCCTGGATATAAACTGTTAAGAATAATTCGCAATTAATCTTAATTTTAAGCGGAAGTTCATGCAAAATAAAGTCAGTAAAATGAACCTATGTGCTACTATAATCTTCATGCTGGAAAATGTCCTTTTACTTGTTCTAGCAATGTGCAATCAGTGAGAAATATGTACCTCTTTACCTGCCATAATACTCTGTAATTCACAGAGCGGGGTCAGAATTTATGTTGCCATTTTCTTGATGGACGGTAGCTTACTTATTTCTCAGTGGTGGATCTATTCCTTGAAGT
>JAXCGZ010000829.1:0-38989 GCA_037179515.1 Halocaridina rubra
ACCGGGACTTGAACCAAGGACACATAATTACTGTGCCAAGGTGCTACCAACCACACCACAAAAGGTCTTTGATTATTGTTGGTCCCAAATGAGGTTGAGACTTGAATTAAGTGCGAAAACGAAACAACGAGTGAGGTTGGGGAAAACTGTAATATTAACAGAGTGGCATTCAGATAGAATTCGTTCATTTCTGGTAAGGAAGATATCTTCCTTACCAGAAATGAACGAATTCTATCTGAATGCCACTCTGTTAATATTACAGTTTTCCCCAACCTCACTTGTTGCTTCGTTTTCGCACTTAATTCAAATCTCAACCTCATTTGGGACCAACAATAATCAAATATGCACATTACCATATGTGAAAACATGAATGATTTCTACCCCAACCGGGACTTGAAACTAGGATACATAATTACTGTGCCAAGGCACTCCCAACTACACCACATGTGGTAATGTTCTTATATATATATATATATATATATATATATATATATATATATATATATATATATATATATATATATATATATATATATATGTATATATATATATATATATATATATATATATGTGATTACCTAATTGTGCTTACGGGAAAGAGCACAAAGCTCCTATCTTCCTGCATCTTTATCGTTTCCATTTTGTACTTGGTGATACTTATCATACCTGTCCTTAAAACTATGGATTGAGTTAGCATTAACTACCTCGTCGCTTAGCCAATTCCAATTATCAACTACTCTTGCACTAAAAAAGTACTTCCTTGCATCCTACAAAGAAGTCTTCTTACGAAGCTTCAAACTATGACCTCTAGTTCTAGAGCCAACCATATCAAAATATTGATCCCTATCCACTTTATCATAACCATGAAGGAATTTAAAGACTGTCACCATATCCCCCCTCAATTTTCTAGCTTCGAGTGATGGTAAGTCTAATATATATATATATATGTATATATATATATATATATATATATATATATATATATATATATATATATATATATATATATATATATATATATATATATATATATATATATATATATATATATATATATATATATATATATGGAAATTTCTTTATTATAGACGTTTATTTCAGAAATGGAACATTATTTCTCTGAGATATTTCAATCCAGTTGGTGCTCACCCTTCAGGCCGATTAGGAGAAGATCCAACCAAAAACTTTACTAATCTTATGCCCTATATTGGGTATGTTGCCATTGGCAAGAAAGATTCATTAACAATCTTTGGAAAGGATTATGACACAGTTGATGGAACAGGTAATGTTTTTACCTCTATATATTAGTTTCAGGTAATATTTAAGAATAATTGATGGTGTATTTTTTAATAAAAATAATCAAAGCAAATGTTTTTTCTCTTGCTATGAGAAAAAGAAGAATCACCAATATTCTTGGGAGGCATAGCACAGGTCAGTAACAAGTGAACACGAGCAAAATGAACCAAAGAACGGATGAGTATGAAGACAATAGGGAGTACAAGTGGGAACTGGGTGATGTCTCTTCTTTGTCTTTTCAGTCTAATGCCGTTTGATGACGTATTTCTTAGCCATGCTCAACACACTGTTTCGCATGAAGATTGTCTTTACAACTTTGTACTTGGTAATTTTGTAAATAAATTCAATCTAATTCCTTCAAATAACAAAATACATGACCAAATAAGAGAATAAAGCCAGTAACTTGACATATACACATACAACAGTGCTACTTGATGTGTATTCATCCTTCGCACTTGCAAACTGTTCAGCGTGAAGTTTGTATTTACCACACAAACCGTGTAGGTTGAAAAAAGGATTCATTAATATTTATTAATAATTTTTGGGACTTGCATTTTAACGACAAAACATCGTAAGTCTAGGACAGTGTGATGTATAATAGATAATATATTAAGGATAGTTTATTGCCATCAGCTTTAAGTTTTCGTATTATGGACTGTGGTAGTGCAGTGGTTAGAGCACTTGGCTTGGAAAGTGACAGATCCACATTAGAGCCCACCTTGAAGCATTAAGAAGGGATTCAGTCTAAATTCCAAAGCTCCAACCTGTTTGTGTCCACCCTCATTAATGGTATTAATATTGACATAAAACAACAAACAATTAACATCAGTATATTTTGGTCAAACGATGGTTTAAGCTCAATTGTTTTTTTTTTAATGTTCAATTTTTATTTGTTCATTTCAGGTGTGAGAGATTACATCCATGTCATGGACTTAGCTTCTGGTCATGTTGCTGCTCTCTCAAAGCTTGATAAGGAACACTTGAGATTCAGGGTAAGATTTTTATATATTGCATATTGATATGCATTATTAGGGGGCCATGATTGCACAGTGATTAGAGCACTTGACATGGGATGTGACAGACTCGCAATTGAGCCCATTGTGGGGTGTTAGGAAGGGCATCCAGCCTTAATGCCCCAGTTCCAACCTATCTGTGTCTGTCCTCATAATGAAGAATAATAGTGACACAAAACTGTAGAAATGACACATAAGTTTCGATGAATTCTCCGACCACAGTTAAGTCTAGTAACCACACACCCAAAGAGGGAAATATAAAATAGAAAATATCTCAGGTTTTGTATCTGTCAGTCTAACATTTCCTACTGTTGGAGTCATTGTCAATTCTTACAACATGTTCATAGTCAGTTTTAACTTGCACCATACCTTCCACCCTTTTGCCTCTTTCCAGAATAACTTCTTATAATCCTAAATACTTTTTGGCGACTGCTCTCCACGTTTCTCATCAAAGACTTTGTGAATTCAAATTGACTTGCATTTATATAATATGAAGTTCATAACCTTATATTAATGATTCGTCTATATCTATGCCTCCATAATATATTTAAATCATATATGCCGTATGTATATTTTGTTAGTTTCTTAAATTTGTTTTGCTTTTATTAATGATGAATGATCTACCGTAATTATTTTTTCAAATGATGTAAGATCCTGCTGTGCTTATTAGGTAGTCACAAAAAATAGAAAAATGACCTGGAGTAGCAACCCCTTTTGCGTAGGTCCACTCTTCAGAACTGCAACTCTGTAGAGGAGCAGCAAAAGAGGCTTAACTGCCACAACTGACCCTAGCCCCGCACAGGGCAAGAGAACCTGGGAAAGGCTTTAGTCATCTCTTAACACAAGACACGCAACAACACAGATTTTTTACACTGAGAAATGACTCTCAGGCAGTCCTTTCTCAAAGATTCCTTCTGACCAGAGACACTGAGAGCAACCTAAGAAACACATTATGGAAGACCACAGCACACAACCACATACACCATGAATACACACTCCTTGAGATATTTGTGGAAAAACCTGGGATTGGCAGTGGCCTTTCATAGGAACTCGGGGCTTGTTCAACTAGGCAGCATAGGGAATAACAACAACACAACAGCAAATGGATTGAATCAGCAGAGCCTCAGTATGCCCCACTTGTTCTCGCATCCTCTTCCAGTTGGTTTGTGGCAAGAAAAAAATTGAGGGATTGGTTTGCCAGTCCTTTGCTTGCCTGTCCTATTTAGTCACCTCTTACAATATGCATGGGATGTTTATTGATATTGTAGTTAAGTAAACCACAAAAGTATTTTCTCAGATAAGAGATTCATCAGCATCAGCACAATATGTGTTTGTATAATACTAAGAGTTATAATAAACGAACTTTCCCTGAATTAATAATACATTGATAATATAATTTCTTTTAGTAAATAGTTTAACTTCATGCTTTGAGTTTTAGTTTTAGAATAATTTATATATAGTTACCATTAAGGGAGGTCATATGAAAATTGGTCACTGTGATATGCAGACAATCCATGACATGTTCTTAACTTTGGTATGCCTATTTAACAAGCATACTGATTGTTTTATGTTAGTGTGGCAAGAAGTAAGCATAAGATGCTCAATACTTAAAATTTAATTTGATTTATATAAACTATCCAATACATAAGGACATAAGTAATTTCACATATATAACAGTTCTCAAAAATATTGAATATTATTGAATTAAAAAAACAGTGGATTTGGGATTCAAATGCATTACAGTAGATTCTTTGCCTTCCATGTTTAGCCTATGAACCTGGGCCTAGGTCATGGCTTGTCTGTGCTGGAGTTTATGCGAGAGTTTGAGCAAGTGGCCAAAGTGAAGATTCCTTATCATTTCGTTGGGAGGAGGGTTGGCGATGTTGCCACATTAGTCTGTGATGGAAGCAGAGGCTTAAGAGAGCTTAGCTGGCAACCTACCAGAAGTTTCCGAGTGATGTGTAAGTATTTGATGCAGTGCAGTCAATAATTCTCCTTTTTTTCAGGCTACTTGAGAAGAAAAGGCTGTACAAGGCTTCATTATCCTACTTCACCTATGCTCGGTTCTTGAAGGTTAAACTAATACATTACCTGTGAAACTAACCAGCTCATATCTTATTCATATACCTTAAAATTTACGCGGAGGATTTTTCACAGACATACAACTTGGGGACAGGACATGGGGTATCTGTCTTACAACTCGTGAAAGCATTTGAGGGAGTGACAGGCACTAAAATAGCTCTTGATCTGAAACCAAGGAGAGAGGGAGATATTGTAGCCATGTATGCCAACACGACCTTGGCTGAAAATGAGCTGGGCTGGACATCTAAATACACCCTTGAAAATATGTGTAAGTCCTCATCAATTAAACCCCTTCGTTTCACTGAAAATTCTTGTCAATTCTTTCCTAATAACTATAGCTTGATAACCTCTTCCTATTTTACCGGTGGATATGTAAGAGTCGTCAAGATACATGTCATGTGTATCTTTGTATTATATGGATGTTTCATATTCCATGAGGTTCATGATTATATTATTTCTCCTTTTTTATTTTTTCACTTTTATACTCAAAAAATTCCATGCTTTAACGTTGTATTAGGAGCTTACTTTTTATTTTTTATCTGAGAGGGAGCTTAAATCTTTTCACTCATTGGTAATAGTATTTGGCTGTATATTATATACTCCTGTAGATCTTCCTGATTTTACCATTTGTATGAAACAACCTCTGTGACTGTTTTGGATTGCTTGGTTTAATCAGAGAAACAGTGGATTGTGCCGAGAAGAAATACAATTAGTTTCATATGCTGTAATTAAACCATTTGTGGCTCTGCATTGAATCACATTAAATATTCCTACCTCATGGCATTTTTCAATATGCCATGTAATGTTGTAGCATTCTGTATTTATAACACCCCAGAAGGTATAAATATATATGTATGTATATACATGCTGTATATATTTATACCATTTGGGGTTTAATTGGACAATCTTCATATGTAGTCCATTTTATTGTGATTACTTATATTCATTCTGTATATATAGTTATGCAAGCTGAATATGTCAAAGCATAGCATGCAAAAAAAATACTTAGTCTTGTACAGGATATAAAGGGCACGATCTGTGTGTGTGTGTGTATAATTACCTGTGTGCTTGTAAGTGTGTGTGTGTGTGTGAGTGCAGTCGTGTTCAAGAGATGTTACCAAATTGTGCATAAGGGAAAGAACCCCTTGCTCGTAACTCCCCTTAACCTGCTCGGTTCTGTTTTTGTACTTAGTGATACTTATCATGCTTGTCCTAAAAACTATGGATTGAGTTAACATTAACTACCTACTCTCCAAGTGAATTCCAGTCATCAACTACTCTTACACTAAAAAAGTACTTCCTTACATCCTGCAAAGAAGTTTTCCAACAAAGCTTCAACTTATGACATCTAGTTCTAGTGCCATCCATATCAACATATCTATCCCTATCCACACTGTCATAACCATGAAGAAATTTAAAAACCGTCGCCATATTCTTCTAGCTTCGAGTGATGGTAAGTTTAATTCCCTCAGCCTCTCCTCATAACTGAGAATGCATATTTCTGGTACCAGTTATGTGGCGTGTCTTTAAACTTTTTTCAGTTTAACTATGTGCTTTTTCAAGTGTGAATTCCAAAAGGGGTTGCATATTCAAACATTGGCCTTGCATAAGTTACATAAATATTTCTGAACATTTCCTTGTTCTTGTGCCTGAATGGTACTCTTACCTTTGCAAAGACAGCAGATGTTGTTCTTACTATCCCATTTATAAGCATTTCCGGAGACATATCTGGCAGTATGTTTACTCCTAGATCTCTCTCATTCTCCGTCTCTTGATGTTCTGCTCCTTGTATTGAGTATCCAAGCTTGGGCCTTCTCGCACTTCATCCATTCTTATTACCTTACATTTTCAAGTATTGAATTTCATTAGCCAGTTTTCTCACCACTCATACAGACTTTTTATGTCTTGAAGTTCTCTACCATAGTTCTCATCTCATACTTTCCTCACAATCTTAGCATAATCTGCAAACATATTCAAGAATGAATTTTCAGACTCTGGTAGGTCATTTATATTTACAAGGAACAAAAGTGGCCCTAAACCTGAACCCTCTTTGCGTATGTGTGTGCGAGCGTGCATATATGTGTTTGTGCATGCGTGTGTGAGTGAGTGACTTAGTTATACATATCTAGTTCACTAATTGCTGAAACGTTGGCTTTCAACAGAGATATCTGAAACAAAGGATCCTAGAACCTTATGTAATAATTGCAGTCCTCTTTGGAGCTTAACCAACATATATGCAGTACTGTACAGTACATACAAAATATCAACTTATGAATATATTTAATTCATTAACACTGTATACTTTATGCTTTATATGGTATTTAAGTGTCTTTAGCCTAAGCACTGTAGAGTACAGCATATGTATGTACTGTAAAACAGCGCTTTTTTGTACCTTAGCACAATTTACGAACAATTCTTCTTACGAACAGACTTCTGGAACCCAACTTGATCGTAAGTTGGGGAGTCTGTACTTAATACCACTTAAATTTAGAAGAAAAAGGAGGTATATGGCAACTGTATTAAATTTCTCCTTGGTTTTGACAGATTTGGTTGGGAGTGATTCTTTGATATTGGTGGCAATAGAAGGAGAGGTTATAGTTTGTATCTTCATAGAAAAGCATATAGTATGAAAGGAAGTACTTCTTTAGAGTAAAGATAGTTCACAAATGGAATGCGTTAGTGAAAAAACTGTAAATTCTGACCACGAGACTGAGCTATGAAGGACTAGTATATTATCCCTGCTTTGAAATAGTATGCCATGCTTGAGCTTTTACGTATTTCTATAATTTCAGGTGAGGATTTCTGGAGATGGCAAACTATGAATCCTGATGGATACGTTAAAGATGAACCATTTACTCCATCACAGATTGATGATCCAGCCCAAGAAAAAATTGCAACTGCTGCTAATAAGGGAACTGAGCCTTCTGCTATTACAAATGGCGTGAATGGTATAAAAGAGTCTGTGTAGTTGCTGTGTAGATTGGAAGTGAGTTATTTTTGTAACTTCCTCTATTCTAATATGTATGGGAATAGGTAATAATAATAGGTATTACCTATTATTAATATTGTTGTGGGAGAGGAAACTTTTCCATTCTAAGACATAAATTGTCAGAATTAAACAAATGCCCAGATAATAACGTAATCTATTTACAAGCTGCTTGGGGGAAAAGCACTGAACGTTAAGAATGACATCGTCTTTGAAATAACCCATTTTGAATTTACAGAATAGTTTAAAAGATGAGACAAGCATAACAAGAAGTGAATGTATAGTTTTACATGTCAGGGTTTGGAAATATACCCAAAATAACCCATATGTAAACTGAGTAATCTTATCTAAGCATGTATCATCTTTCTTGACAAACATATATATATATTACCAATGTAGAAGATGCCATGGAGAGGAAAAAAATCTATTTAGATGGAAGAGTGGGGATGATTAGAATAAGACATACATTGACTGGTTTAAGGAAGATGAGTAGTGGAGTTCTGCAGAGATGACTTTCAAGACTACCTCTATCCCTTATATGTATCCCTGAGTATGGTACAAATTCAGTAATGAAGGATATTATATAAATACCTTATGGTAGCAAACTAACGCCTGCAGATGTGCCAGTAATGATGCTGAATTTTACTTCAAGCCTTTCATGTCATATCAAGCCTACCACTTAAAGAATGACAAAATTAGACTGCTGACAGGGAACCCATACACACCATAAAATGAGAAATTAAAAAAAATTGCAGTAATATAAGAAAATAGTCTTCAGGAAATACTAAACATCAAGTAGGGAGATGGACTACCTTCTTCATTAGTTCATTATTAACTGACATGATTGAGTCCGTTGTGTCTGTATATCTCCTATTTTAATAGGTTTCTATGCCATATCATGGATTAGATGAGTTTTCTTCTGACAGCGTAACTCATAAGAGCTGATACCATGAAAAGGTCTCTGGTACCAATATCTATACCCATACTTATCAGGATGGATGATACCCACCAAAATTAGCTACAAGATATATTTGTTGCTTATTGTTATTGGTTTATACAAAGTTTTTTTTTTTATATACTTATAAGCTCTTTGTATACTTATGATTAAGTTTGCTACTTTCTTAGCATTTCTGTCATAACGTGAGTTGTACTGTTTCTTAAGTTTGTAAAACTAGTATTTTGCACATTTGATTGTACATTCATAATTATAGTATGAACCTTTTTTTTTTTTTGCGAGTAAGTGATAGTCTCAAAATTTTCCTGGCATGTCAAAGCATTAAAATTTCTTACAGATATTCCTGTAAGTACAATGTCATCAGAGTTTATATTCAGTATAAATAGTGTGACTAATGTCTTCATTCATCAGTATTAGATTGTTTTTATATAATCAGATTACCAATAAAATAGATATATTATGTAATACTTCTTTCAAATTGCACTTATTGACTTAACGGATCAGAGAAATTTTAATTTGAGTCATTTATTGTTTATTATTGATCCTTTAATATTAGGCATGCTTTATTCCAGACTGAAACATGTAAAGTTGAAATAACAGAGTAGCTGCAGTACTATAGGTGAAGGACTTTTGGACTTAAATAGAACTGTCCAAGACAGTTTGATGTTAAGTCTTCCTTTAGTTCCGATGCTTTTTCCACGCCTACATCATCACCGAATATTCTTGAATATTCGTTACACATCTTTTATTATATCTTCACATCTGACAAGTCACTACACTTTCCATCTCTATTTGTATTTACTTTTATTATTTCTTCATGCCCTAGCCTGATTAGGGCATTTTTATTTTATTTAAGTAGAAATCATAGTTTGAAGCTTCATAAGAAAACTTCTTTGCAGGATGTAAGGAAGTACCTTTTTAATGTAAGAGTAGTTGATAATTTGAATTCGCTAAGCGAGGAGGTAGTTAATGCTAACTCAATCCATAGTTTTAAGGATGATAAGTATCACCAAGTACAAAATGGAACCAACCATGAGATGGAGAGCTACAAGCATGGGGCCCTTTTTCGTAAGCACAATTAGGTAATTACATACCTATATATTAGTATGATATATGTTTAGCCACAGCTGAAGGGTCTTTTGGACTTAAATAGGACTGTACAGGACAGTTTGATGTTGAGTCTTCCTTCAGTTACGGTTCTTTTCCTATGTTTACATCAACACTGAATATTTTTGGATATTCGTTACACATCTCTTATTATCCCTTCACATCTGACAAGTCACAACACATCATCTTCGTTTCGTTTTGCTTTATTTTCTTCATGCTCATGCCCGATGAGGGCAGTTTTGTTTGATATTTATTTTTGTCCATCTTGGTGTCACACTCTTAAAAAGAAACATAGATACAAAACAAAAGAATAGAGAAAGTATGGTATACTATCCAATTAGAGAGTAAAGTTGTAATGTTTATGGTTAGGCAGGGTCGCTATCACCACAATCTTTAAGTAACAGAAGTTAAGCAGATTCACCCTCCAGTTCTTCAGTCGCTCCTATGTACACATACAGGATACATAAAGTGTACATACTGGTACACGCAGCATACATATATGAGAATACATAGTCCCCATTTATACATACGGATTCACCCCCACGGAAATAGCGGTGGTACTTCCCCCCTCCGCTGCTCAGAGGCTCGACGAGGAGGGGGACACAGGGGGAGTAACTGATGGGATTTTATCAACTCAGGCACGCAAATATATATAGAAGTAGAATTAAGACATGTTCAGACAATGGGCCTGATCGGTGGGCATGCCTGTCATTGGCCTGTTATAACTGGCAAACCAGCGAAATTGCCGTGCCTGTATCAAGTGAAATCACCAGCAGATGCCCGGTGGTTGAAGGTAAGTATTAGAGGTACAACACTGCTGGACGTAAGTTAACATCTATTATATTTGGCCAATCTTTGCACCATATTCTCTTCTTTTTGTTCTTTTTATATATACATACACCAGTTATTATGTTTACACAACAGTTTCTTCTTCTGAGCAGTACTGGCCACCATGTTTATCGTACGACACTCGGCAAGGTACTGGTACCATCGGCCATGCCCGCCCTTTCATTACTTCTGCCATGTGGACAACATTCACGGGTATGCCCGGCAGAATTTGGCCGCCTATCACACTGCCCAGAGTAATAATAAACCTGCTCGTCTGGCCAGGGCTTTAGAGGGAAGAAATAATAAATATATTAGAAATATTTAAGCTAGATAATATTCTTCATATTTAGGAAATGCAATTCTCTCTCTCTCTCTCTCTCTCTCTCTCTCTCTCTCTCTCTCTCTCTCTCTCTCTCTCTCTCTCTCTCTCTCTCTCTCTCTCTCTCTCTCTCTCTCTCTCTCTCTCTCTCTCTCTCTTTTACCATTCATACCATGTTAATAATATTCATCATAAAGATTAAAAGTGATATGTATTTAGGATTTTTTGTTTAATAGCCTCCGTAGTCACCATGGCTCAAGCAGTAGCGTCCATGACTCTGAGGCGTCAGGTCGAGGGTTCGCGCCCCGTCACGGTTCGAGGCTAGCAAGGGCATGCACTCAGGGTAACGATTACATCTGCCCAAACAAGTCCTTCGCAAGAAGGCAACCGTCCTAGCCCTTGGTAGATAAGGGAGTCCGTGACGTAAAACCTGAACGAACGAAAGTGATAGTGATTTCCTATAAAGTCCTTTTGGGATAGAAAGGAAATGGAGGTTTTCCAATTATTGAATTCTGAGGTCGCTAGGTCAAATCTGTTGTGTTCAAGATAAAAGTGTACTTGGTGTGGCTCATATCTTGAGTTTGTGTAGACATATTTCAACTTATTAGAATTGAGTAGAAGATCTCGTAATGTATTTTCTGCCATGTCAAGGGGAAGGGGTTTAGCAATATTTTCAAGGATTTTAAAGTTGAGATCAAACCTCAACTCTCTTCTTTCCTTTTGTTTCATGGCATGGCTTTTTTATTCTTTTTCTGAATTTAAGTCAGGTGTCATGCAGGTATGTTCTTGGCTTATTAGAGGTAAGTCAATGATAGTCTTCTTGGGAATTGCCCCATCAAGAGCCTGAGGGTTTTTTTCCTGCTTTCTTGGAGGTCCTGTGCATCTTCCATGTTGGCAAGTCCTTCAGTTCTTACTGCAACTGAGTCATTAGCTTAGAAAGTTGGTGTAGTTACAAGAGATGCTATGGTGGTTGAGTTAACCTTCAGACGAGGGTATTCAGGCACATTTGTAGGCAGTTTAACTGTTGGTAAGTTATTAAGGCAGTATATTTCATTAACACTCAGCTCGAAAGTGCCAGGGTGAGTGGAGTTAAACAGTTGGCCAAATACCATAGCACTAATTATAATGGTGGTCATCTCTTCAGTTTTCATGGGATAATGTAGTTGGTTTTCATGGGATAATGTAGTTGGTTATTTGGCATAATGGTAGATTTTGTAAGAGTTGTTCCTATTGATTTAGAATAGGGGAATGTAGGCTCCTTTTTGGCCTTTTTCTATTCAGTCCAATTTCTGTTTTCTTATTTTCTTCTTCAGGGGGCATCCAGCAGCTAGTGTGGAGAGGTCCGCTGAACAGATAATGCATATCTTGGGTCTTAGTCTTGCATTTGTTTTCGTTCCACTTGTGACCAATTTCAGAGCAATCTGAACAATTAGTTATATCACTAGGGCATTCCCTAATGACGTGGTCTAAGCTGTAGCACTTAAGGAATTGTTCATATTTATGAAGATCTCATCCACATCTCTAGAGCTGATTTTAGTGCTAAAGAAGAGAATCCCCTGATCTTTCATATCATTGTCATGCTTATGGTTTGAAGGTACAATTTCAACATACGTTTTGTTGTTGAAATCCTGATGTCTGATTCTACTATGATGTTCTTATTTAGTTTTTAGATATCCACTTTAATATCTTCGTTATCATGCCCTGCAACATATGGGTCCACGCCCATAAGCACAACTGTTTTCTGGGCATTAAGATCAGATGGCATTGGTGATTTCAAACTTCCTTTTACTGAAAATAGATTAGCATTCACTGTTGGTAAGTTTTTCCAGATACTCATCACCTAGGACCAAGAAAAATTCGTTCTGGTTATGGAATACTTTATAGACAATAATATTGCCCTCACTGAGGCATTTGAATTCATCATCTCTACTGTTATTAGATCCCCCTGAGAGGTCTTTGTCCATTACTTTGACTCTACCCATCTTGACCCGACATTTGACAGCAGATCGCAGGTAAGACAGGGATTAATTCATTATATATGACTATAGAAGTAGGTTAATAAATCGAATTTACATTATATTTCGTTTTTAATGGGAATATGTATTAGAATGAAAAAAGTCTCAGGATATAAAATAAAAAATACCCAGGAAATGGTATACGAAATGAAAAACGTAGTAATAGAAGAAAAGAGATGTAAAGAAGGAAAAAGACAGAGAGAGAAGGAGAGTGATAGAGAGGGAGGGAAGGTATGAGAGATAAGAGAGTTAATAGAAAAACTTGTAGAAAACGAGAGTTATATCACTGGTATGGGGATCAAATATGCATTTCTATAAAAACACCGTATCAGCAAACAGCTGTCAGGATACGCATAACCATACATCCTCTCGCCTCGAGGATCAATGGAACTGTCCGTCATTGTTGCCACTTTGAAGTGGCAACAATATCCAGAAAACTCCAAAGCAATTCCCACAAAGATAGAAGCAAAACTGAAATGCATACAGTACTTTTATTCAAATTACAATTTCTTAACAATTCAACATCAATAGAAAACCAAAAACAAATTGACTTGAATTTTCTTAGGAAACAAAAAAAATATTTATATAGTAAAATATTAAAGGGCCGGTATTAGAGAACATCAACCTTACAGTCACAGAGGTATGCAAAGTGCTGATGGAGTTAGATATTCTTAAAGCTACAGGTCCTGATGACGTATAACCTCATGTACTTAAAAAATGCGCAAACTCAATATCAGTGGCACTAAGTAGCATATTTAAAAAGTCACTGGAGTCAGGGGAGATTCCAAGATGCTGGAAACAAGCAAATGTGATACCTATCTTCAAAAAGGGAAGGAGGGAACGTTAGACCAGTTTCCTTGACCAACATAGTTTGCAAAGTTATGGAGAAACTACTAAGGAAACATATCTCTCTTCACTTGGAATCCTTCAACTTTTTGTCAGTGAGGCAACATGGCTCCAGAGAAGGTAGATCAACAGTAACAAACTTATTAGAATTTTATGATGAGGTAAGCCGAATCTTACAGAAAAGAGAGGGCTGGGCAGATTGCATATTCCTAGACTTCCAGAAAGCGTTTGACATTGTTCCACATGGGAGACTTATTAGGAAGCTGCAAGCAATGGCTAGAATAGGTGGAAATGTCTTGGAATGGATAAAAACTTACTTAGAAGGAAGGGAACAGAGGGTTAGAGTAAGACACTCAGTGTCTGAATGGAGAAGAGTTAGTAGTGGAGTTCCACAGGGTTCAATTTTAGGGCCACTTTTGTTCCTTGTATTGTAAATGACCTACCAGAGTCTGTAAATTCATGCATGAATATGTTTGCAGATGATGCAAAGATTGTGAAGAGAGTAAAAAACGAGAGCAATGGTAGAGAACTTCAGGAAAATCTAAATAGTCTGCATGAGTGGTCAGAAAAGTGGCTAATGAAATTCAATGCTTCAAAATGTAAGATAATGAGAATGGGTACAAGTGCAAGAAGGCCCAAGCTTGACTACTCGGTGGCTGGAGTACAACTTCAAGAGACAGATAATGAGAGAGATCTAGGAGTAAACATACTGGCAGATTTGTCTCCAGAAATACATATAAATGGCATAGTAAGGGCAGCATATGCATTCTTATCAAATGTAAGGGTAGCCTTCAGGCACATGGACAAGGAAATGTTCAGAAATATTTATGTAACGTATGTGAGGCCAAAACTCGAATATGCAGCCCCCTTTTGGAATTCGCACTTGAAAAAGCACATAGCTAAGCTTGAAAAAAGTTCAAAGACATGCCACGAAACTGGTGCCAGAAATACGCAATCTCAGTTATGATGAGAGGCTGAGGGAATTAAACTTACCATCACTCGAAGCTAGAAGATTGAGGGGGGATATGGTGACAGTCTTTAAATTCCTTCATGGTTATGATAGAGTGGATAGGGATCGATATTTTGATATGGCTAGCTCTAGAACTAGAGGTCATAGTTTGAAGCTTCGTAAGAAAACTTCTTTGCAGGATGTAAGAAAATACTTTTTCAGTGTAAGAGTAGTTGATACTTGGAATTGGCTAAGCGAGGAGGTAGTTAATGCTATCTCAATCCATAGTTTTAAGGACAGGTATGATAAGTATCACTAAGTATAAAATGGAACCGATGAGGAGATGGGAAGCTACGAGTTTTGGGCTCTTTCCCGTAAACACAATTAGGTAAGTACAATTAGGTAAATATATATATATATATATATATATATATATATATATATATATATATATATATATATATATATATATATATATATATATATATATATATATATATATATATATATATATATATATATATATATATATATATATATATATATATATATATATATATATATATATATATATATATACTTGATCTCAAGAGCAATAATTTCTTCTTCATCTCTCAACTCACCAGCATCTTCAGCTTGCACTGAAATTTTTTTTAGCATATCATCATATGGCTCAAATTTTGTGCAAGATTCAAAATGATGAGGTAGTCCATACCTTACTTACAAAATTGCTTCCACTGACCTAACACTCAGATGATTTCTCAGTTTAGAATGAACAACATTCATCTGGGAAAATATTTGCTCTACTGAAGCATTTGAAAAGGGGTGAGAAAGAAGTGCTAATGTAAGAGCTGAAACATTTGGAAAAAAAAATTTCTCCAAAAATCTACAACATTACCCAGGCAAGTCTGAGGCCACTGCGTAAGTCCCATAGCACTCCATTCATTCGCCAAACCATCTATATCTTCAAATGTTGACCTATACTTAGCACCAATAGGGGCAATGGATTCCTTTGCCGGGGATATAGCTATGCGAGGGTGAAACCTCTTCATCATAAGTAAAATATCAGCATTTTCTGGTAACCTTTTTTGAACTTGAGTTATGAATTCAATCACAAAGGTTTTAAAACGCTGTTTTACATAGGTCACTAGGTCCTTGTTCAGTACACAAGCATTAGAAACTGTGATGAAATCATAACTATAGCTCACATGTTCGAGAGGCAAAATATGATCAAGAAATTTGAGATTAGGCAAGTTCTCATTTGACAGGTGACTTGGTTCCACTACAATCTGCATAAGGCAGCGATACATTGTGAAGAGATCTTGCGTTATCTTTGTTACATCTGCATTCTTTGACTGAAATATTCTGTTAACCTTCACAATTTCATTCAGAGTTTTTCTAAGAAATAAAAAGTACATCTTGTTTTGGTCATCTTTGTAAGCATTACTTAGAATTATGCATATGTGACAGCGTTCTTTGGAGGAAGACAATTCAAAATGAAGTTTGTTATGTATAACTTTTGAGCTGATTAATTCGTGCGCTTTGCATTGCGCTATTGTTTTGTTTTTTTCACTGGAGTAGAACACGCCATGTCGGACATCTAAGTTTGAGTAATAAAACCTCCACTTTTCTCACGATTTTTATTGAACCATAGTATGGAACAAATGGCGACGAGGATGGGATTGTCCATTGTAGATTGTAATAAAATGTTAAATGCTTATGATGATCTCAAAATAAATGTTTTGGGTAAAGTTGGAGTGGATGTTTACTATAATTCTCTGCAAGTGAAACAGACATTTTATGTTGTAGGGAATCATAATTCTAACTTATGTGGCAAAGATTTGATGCCAAAAATAGGTATTTATTTGTCTGGTATTAATGATTCTTCTAAAATTTCTAAAGTCAATGGTTCTGTGGTAGAATTGTTGAATGATTATGAAGTTAATCCTAATAAACCCATTTCAGATATTACAGCTCACATTCATGTTAAGAGTGATGTAGTTCCAAAATTCAGAAAACACAGATCAGTTCCAATTCACTATAAACCTTTAGTTGAAGAGGCTTTAAATAAACTGATTGTAGATGATATAGTTGAGCCTGTTAACCATAGTGAGTGGGCTGCCCCCATTGTTACTGTGTTGAAATCGGATAAGGAGTCTGTACGTATCTGTGGAGATTTTAAAGAATTGAATAAGTGTATATCATGTGACCAATATCCATTACCTAAAACAGATGAGTTGTTAGCATCTATTGGTAAGGGAAAGATTTTTTCTACTATTGATTTGAAAAATGCATATTTACAGATTTCTGTGAGTGAAGAAAGCCAAAAGTATTTAGTAGTAAATACACATAAAGGTTTGTTTAAGTACAAAAGATTACCTTTTGGTCTTTCTTCTTCACCAGCTATATTTCAGAGATTTATGGCTAACCTGTTGAAAGATGTAGAGGGAGTTGATGCTTATTTGGATGACATTATTGTAAGTGGTGAATCTGAAGAGCAGCATGATCTTAGGTTTATTGAAGTGTTAAAAATTTTGCAAGAGCATAATGTTCAGATTAACAAGAAAAAATGTGCTGTTAAGGTTTCTTCTTTAGAATATCTTGGATTTTGTATCTCAGGTGAAGGAATCAAACCTTCCCCTAAGAAGGTCAAAGCTATTCTAGATTCTCCACCCCCTACTTCTGTTGCAGAGTTGCAATCTTTTATTGGAATGTTGACATATTATTGTAAATTCATTAAGAATTTTTCTTCCAAGCTGGCCCCCTTGTATGAATTGCTAAAAAAGAATAAAGTTTTTAAATGGTCTGAACTTGAAAACAAAGCTTTTGAAATTGTAAAATCGGATTTATCAAAAGGTCCCCTTTTGGCTAATTATGATGGTAATAGTCCACTAGTTGTTGAAGTGGATGCGTCTCCTATTGGTGTAGGATGTGTATTGTTGCAAAAAATTGATGGAAGAGAATTACCAGTTTATTTTGCTAGTAAAAAACTGACATCAGCTGAACAGAACTATGCTCAGATTGACCGAGAAGGGCTTGCTTTAGATATTTTTTACTTGGAAGACAATTTGAAGCAAGGACCGACCATAAACCACTTTTAGGTTTATTTGGCAAAGGGCGTCATATTCCTACTAATGCCAATGCTCGTATTCAGCGTTGGGCACTGTTTCTCTCTCAATATGATTTTGAGCTTACTTACAAAGTGGGTAAAGAAAATGTTGTGCTGATGCCCTTAGCAGGTTGCCTATTGATGATGATCATAAATCCATGACTCCAAATGAATACATTAAGTTAGTTGAAGCTTTAGATTTTGAAGATATTTCTTTTTCAAAAATCAGAAATTGTACTCAGAAAGATGAGGTTTTGGGTCAACTCATGCATAATATAAGATTTGGTTGGTCTACAAATGATTTGAGATTACATGAATATGGTTCTGTTAAATCTGATCTTAGTTTATATGACAATGTAATTTTGTACAGAAACAGAATTGTAATACCTACCAGCTTAAGATGTAAAATACTTGAGCACTTACATAGTGGTCATAATGGGATAAATGTGATGAAAGCAGAAGCTAGGAATTGGGTTTGGTGGCCTAAAATTGACCAAGATATTTCTGAAATTACAAAGAATTGTCCAGTTTGTTTTAAAAATTTTCAACCAAACCAAGCTCCTGTGTTGTCATGGTCTACCCCTGATAAGGCATGGTCAAGACTTCACATTGACTATGCTGGACCCATAAATAACAAATATTTTCTTGTAATTGTAGATGCATATTCTAAGTTTCTAGATGTTCAAGTTACTAGTTCAATGACTTCAAGTGTTACCATTGAATTGCTTAGAAAAACATTTTCTAATTTTGGTATTCCAGACATTGTTGTCTCGGATAATGCTCCATGTTTTGTGTCCGAGGAAATTAAAGTTTTTTATAAGAAAAATGGTATTCAACATTTAACTCCTGCCCCATACAATCCATCATCTAATGGGTTGGCGGAAAGAGCAGTTCGAACTTTAAAAGAGGGCTTAAGTAAATTCAACAGTGGATCATTGAATACTAGAATCTGTAGATTTTTGTACAATTATAGAAAGAGTATGCATAGTGGTATAGGTAAATCACCAGCAGAGTTACTATTTGGAAGATGTTTTAAAACAACTTTAGTATCTGTAAAATGTTCCCCTAACAAAGACAGAGACCTGGAAAAATTGTCAAAGAAAGTTTTCTCTGAAGGAACAAATATGTACAATGTTAGTGATGCAGTTTTTGCTAAAAATTTTGGGAAGGGAGAGTCTTGGATTGAAGGTAAAATTATTGAAGTGCTTGGTGTAAGAAATTATTTGGTGCAAGTTCATGATTTTGGTAATATATCATGGAAGAGGCATCATGATCAGCTTATGCCTAGATTTACTGGTACTTGTATTAAGACACCTAGAGAGTCTCCAATGCCTTTAGGTTCTTCGAATGTAAGTAATTATTCCTATGCCTCTAGTTCCACTAATGATGTTGAAGTATCTTCACAAAGGTGTGATGTTTCAGTTCAACCTGATAGTAATTGTATTGAGTCTGAAGACACAGTCTCAGAAACTGAAAGGTGTGGTGTGAATGATAAACAGATTGTATCACCATCTCCAGTATTACGGAGATCAAAGAGAATTATTAAACCACCAGAAAAATTAAATTTGTAATGTCTTTTGTTGCCATAATATATTGATATTTCTGTATAATGATTGTTGTATGTTGATATTTTTCTGATCCATTTTTGATAAGTTTTGTATGCCTTTTCTTGGAGGGAGGAATGTTATGTATAACTTTTGAGCTGATTAATTCGTGCGCTTTGCATTGCGCTATTGTTTTGTTTTTTTTCACTGGAGTAGAACACGCCATGTCGGACATCTAAATTTGAGTAATAAAACCTCCACTTTTCTCACGATTTTTATTGAACCATAGTATGGAACAAAGTTCTAATACTTCCCACTGATCAATAATTACTTTTACAGCCTCCAACCGTGCTAACCATCTTGTAGTAAGTAATCCGGGTACCTTTTTTGAAAGTGTGTTTTCCAGCACTTTGTAGATATTTTGATACTCTTTAACTCTCTTTGGGTTTTTTAGAAAACCAAGAATGTGTTTCTCTAACCATGAAATCTAAGATTGTAGGAAGGTATTCAGAGGCTTTACTAGCAGCGAGGTGAAGGGAATGACGCACTCACATCTAAACAGTGTTAAATCAGCATTATCATCTCTTAACAGTTTAGAGAGAGAATGGGTTTGCCCAACCATCGAACTGGCTCTATCAGTTCCTAATCCTATCCTTTTCTTATATCAAGGCCATCCTCAACCAAACAACTTTTAACAGTCTCATACAGTGTATTAGCTGTTGCATCTTCTATAGGCACCAGGCGGTAAAAATTATCTACTATTGATCCTCTATTGGCACTGAAAAAACGAATGCTAAGACCGAGACATGAAATATTAGCCTCATTAGTGCTTTCATCTACAATTAAGCTGAAACACTGTACATCTATTTCATTTCTCAGGTTTGTTTGCTTTTTTAGCAAAGGATGACAAACATAAATGAGTATTCATTTCACTTAACCATTATATAGAAATTAATTCAGAGACAAATATTGATAAATTTACCAGAATTCCAAAAGATATTAGAATTTTCCATAAAAAGTCCACAAATTCCGAATATTCCCATAAAAAAAAGTCCTTAGATTTAGGGAAAAATTTCTCTCTCACAAGCCATTCCACGTCAGGTCATTTTTCCCTCAATTTTGTGGGAAAATCCCATGAAATGACAACACTGCTGCCTGTCAGACGGACCTCGGTGTTGCCAGGTGGGTTGGTCCGAAATTCCCGAGAAAACAGGATAAAAATTCCCCCAAACCTTCAATAATTCCCCATTACCATAAGTTTATTTCAATTAAATAATGGAGCAATAATAATTTTTTTTTATAAACATAGAGACCTTCTGTACAAGACCATATAAATAAAAGTACACCGTAATTGTGTCCGAAGAGCTGATTTATCTCACCTTTCTTCATCTTCATTGACATTCCTGTTATTTTTTTCTTTTTAATAATTTTGCATAAACCAGACGCATAGTCAGTAAAAACCAATTTAAACTGAAATATTCCAAATTTGTTATTCAAATTCACTTAGACTTAGCTTTACAAATATCTGTTCAAACTAAATTATGTATACCTGATCCAATTCAAATAAAAAAATTCCTTGCCGACTGTGGATTTCATTTAAAAAATAATTAAAAGAACAGATATTCATAAAACCCAATTCAAAATAATGGAAAATTATTCATTATCAAACATTATTTGGGAAATTTGACTAATTTTGTGATACAGTTCCGGTTCCGGTTGTTCCGGTTTTACGTCACGGACTCCCTTATCAACCAAGGGCTAGGACGGTTGCCTTCTTGCGAAGGACTTGTTTCGGCAGATGTAATCCTTACGCTGAGTGCATGCCTTTGCTAACCTCAGACCGTGGCGGGGCGCGAACCCTCGACCTGACGCCTCAGAGTCGGAGACGCTACCGACTGAGCCACGGCGACTACTGAGCCACGGCGACTACAATTTTGTGATACAGTACAATGCATAATAGTCCGAGTCACTGTCATCCTTATATATATATATTGGCATTCATCCTTTTTACAAGAGCACAGGTTTCATTTCTCAAATAACATTTAGAATGCAAGAAACCTCTTAATGTTTTGGTGGACAGTCTATTTCTTACCTTTGTCTTCATGTTATTTACAGCAGAGAAAATTCTTTCTGCCGAAACACTGGAATGAGGAAGCCAGAACATGCAAGATGTAAAAAGAGATGGCGTTGCCATCTCCGGATTTAATTTCTCTTCTATATTGCCAAAATGTTTCTACATCAACATTGGAAGGAACATCTAAGTCGGCATTTCTTAATATTCTCCATTCTCCTTCTATCTCATTCAACTGATTCGGCTTAACTATACTAGGAAGTAGACTAACCAAAGGTGCAATGGAAAGAACATTTTTCTTCATAACAGAACCAGGAATGATTAAATGCATCTTCTTGAGGATGGGCCTCTGAAAAGGAAATCTGATGGAGATTTGGGCAACACTCTCTATTAGGAAGATTACACAACGTTGATGAAATATAACAATATTTGGCCTAGACAAACCATGGGTGTTATTTGCTATTACAGCTGCCACTTTGGCCCCTAAATAGATATCATGGAGAGGGACATATTTTCTGTGATCTTTGCACTCAACACTTTCTAGAGGAGTTTTTATTTTTTTTATTAGCCTTCCTTTATATAGCACTACTTAAGTGGCCTACATACTGTTGAGACTGCTTCATACAAATGCATCTGAGGTCCATCTGACTGCATCCTTTTGTTAAGGTCATTAAAATGAGGCAGTGCAAATTCTAGGAACTGTAATTACAACTTATTGACAGGTTCATTCAGCTTTTCCAAATTAACTTCACCTGTTAAGACGCTATCACTTAAAACTGTATTTGTAAAATACAACATCATATTTCTCCAATAAGCGAGACTATCATGCTAAGTCACAGTCAACGAGTTTGGCATGGATGAAATAGTTTATGAGGCTTAATATGTACAATATCCTGGAATTCCTTCAATTTAGACAAACGCTTTGGACTTGACATGAAATAATTGTAAACATCTCTTGCAAGCTGTTCAACTGCTCTAGGAAGAGTATGAAAAGAGTGACAGATTCATTTAAACACAAACAAAGCCAGTATATAATTTTTCAAACGAGATGCGAGGGAATTATGGGCGGCCATCATGGCATTGGCACCATCTGAAGTGAAACCAATCATGTTATCTTTATATGGGATACTTTCATCTGTTAAAGATTTCACAACAACATTATGTAAACTTTGAGCAGTTGCATCCTGAACAGGCACCAAATAAAAAATGCATCTGTAACCTTGTTATCGACTGTAACATGTGCAACAATGCACAAGTGCTTAGTGCAGCTTTTGTCAGTGGATTCATCTACAATTAATGAAAACTTATTATTTTGCAGTAGCTCTGCTATCTCTTCCTTAGCCGTTTTCCCGATGACATTCTTTATAATAGCTGTTGTTTTTGTTCTACTAGACGAGATCTATTTTGCAATTTCGGAGTCTTTACATACAGATTTAATTAAGTCTGGAAGGTGAGTCATGACACTCTTGGGTAAATTATGCACAACAATAATTGCACTTAATCTAATTTCACCTTTTTTCACATCTCTGTCCCTTGACTCATGTCCATTAACAGAAGTGTAGGTTGCCGAAAAGCACCTTTGACATTTTGCTGGTGATTGAAGCTACCAGCATGCTTTTCTAATGCAGATTTTTCTTTTTGCAATTACCTCACCATTACAAGCACTACAAAACGCTCTATTTTTACTTGCTTTACTTGGTTTTAACCATTCTTTGAATAATGAAAGTTATTCCCAACTTGCAGTATACTTTTGTGTATACTTCTTCCTTTTTTAAGCCATATTGGAGTCTTGGGATCGTCTGAATCAGCCATGGTTATGAAACTTTCACCCCACTCCCAGTTGGCAATATTAATTATCTTGGTGAATTAGTTCGTATTGGTCTTTAACTGATTTATGTGCGAGTACTTTGTTAGGCATTGCCTCTAAGTGTGGATATATATATATATATATATATATATATATATATATATATATATATATATATATATATATATATATATATATATATATATATATATATATTGTTTGTTCCGGTTTTACGTCACAAACTCCCTTTTCTACCAAGGGATAGGACGGTTGCCTTTTGCGAAGGAGTAGTTTTGGCAGATGTAATCGTTACCCTGAGTGCATGCCCTTGCTAACCTCAGACCGTGACGAGGCGCAAACCCTCTACCTGACGCCTTAGAGTCGTGGACGCTACCGCTTGTTGACCTTTCACACTTTGCAATATCTAATAAAATCACGTAAACCACCTCTCTCTCTCTCTCTCTCTCTCTCTCTCTCTCTCTCTCTCTCTCTCTCTCTCTCTCTCTCTCTCTCTCTCTCTCTCAAACAAGACTGGATGTATGGCTGTGACGAATGATCCTATGGACAAGAGACTGGCGTACCGTGACGAAAATACGTACACATGCACGATAACATAATAATAATAATAATAATAATAATAATAAATCTTTATTTCCAACGTACATTGGGTATTCAAATAAGATGAATATATATTCCAGATAGACATCTGTGGTGTACGATATAGACATACTAAAACAAACAAATCATAAAGATGGGTGTACTATTAAAATTTACAAGTAAAATCTTCCTTTAAGAGTAACTTCTTAAGATTATATTTAAAAGTATACACTGAACCAGCATTTTTTAGTTCTCTGGGAAGCTGATTATATAAATGAGGTCCACGAATGTTTATATCTCTTGAGCCAATATCAGTTTTAGACCTTCGTACTAATAAATCTTCCCCTTGACGGGTAGTTAACCCGGTAACTGAGCTTACTGTAGAAAAATTATACAAGCAATCAGGAAGATTGTTTCTTAGTATATTAAAAACAAAGGTACATATATCAAAAACATATTTATCTCTAATCTTTATCCATTCTAGATCTCTTAAAACAGGAGAGATGTGCTCGTATTTTCTTACATTGCCAACAGCCACTCGTGCTGCAAAGTTTTGTAACTTTTGTATTCTTTGTAATTGAGTCTTATTTGTACATCCCCAAACTTTGAGACAGTAATTAATTAAACTCATAGCTAAGGACTGGACAATTATTATACGAGTTGGTGTTTCAAATGAGTCTTTTACCCTATTTAGATATATTAGAGTACCCATTACTTTTTTATAAATTTCATCTATATGCATTTCAAAATTCATGTAACGGTCAAAATAGACACCTAGGTTCTTTACCGAGTTCATTGGCTTAATGATATTACCGTTAAAATTTATATGAAGATTGTCATCAACTTCTGATAATAATTGTCTGGATCCGATAAGAATAGATTGGGTTTTAGTTTCATTAAGTAACAGACCATTTTTTAGAAAGTAACGTTTAGCCATATACAAAATTTCTTCTGCTCTACGAATAATATTTTCTAAATCATTAATTTCTCCTTCAATTAAGATTTGAGTATCGTCAGCATATTGAATGACATAACAGTTAGGTAAATATTTTACTAGATCGTTTACATATATTAGAAAAAGTATAGGTCCTAGGATCGATTCCTGAGGGACCCCAAACAATACCTTCTTGCGACTTGAAACTACATCTTTTATTTTGACTGACTGGTAGCGTTTTTTTTAAATAGTTCTCGAACCAGCTTGGGTCAATGTTCATTTTTTTGCATTTTTCTAATAAGATGGTATGGTGTACACTATCAAAAGCTTTAGAAAGACCGAGTAGTAGTAGCAATGATATTTTCTTATTATCTATATTTTTGTATATTTCATCTGATATTTTCAATAAGGCAGTTTCAGTTGATAATTTTGGCCTGAAACCGTGTTGACTTTTTGCAATAAGTTTATTTTTTTCAAGAAACTCACTTAACTGATTTGCAACAATCTTTTCAAGTATCTTTGATAAAATTGGTAGTAAAGAGATTGGTCTATAGTTAGAGACGTCGTCAGGATTTCCATTTTTAAAACCAGGAATTACATGGGGATTTTTCCATAAATCTGGGTAAATATTGGTAACTATGGAAGTATTGATTATTACCGTCAGATAATATGCTATTACAAATAATGAATCTCTAATAAAACGAAAACAAATTCCATCTGATCCATATGCATTAGAGTCTTTCAGATTTTTTATTACTAAGATTACTGTATTACAATCTACTGTAGTAGGGTTAAAGACATCATTACTTCTATTGAATGCACTATGTTCTTCCAAATTAACATTATTATTATTATTACTACCATCATCACTATTATCATTACCATTACTACCACCATCATTATTATTTACACCATTATCAACATTTCTATTATTATTACTACTACCATCATCATTATTATTACCACCATTACTATTATTGATTTCATTTATTATTTCTTTTTTTGTTTTTTCAAATGTTTTTTTCCCCACTTCAGCGAAAAAATTATTGAACTCTTCTGCTTTAGCACTTACATCTACCTCATCGGGTATAATTGATATGTTACTACTTTTATTACAGTTATTGGAAAGCATGGTTTTAGCAATTTTCCATGTATCAGAGATATTGCCTTTAGCGTTTTGAAATTCATTTTTGTAATACTGTTTCTTACTGTTACTTAATAATGATTTTACTTGTTTCTTATGCTCTGTAAACTTTTCTCTTAAAGGGATATTATCTCTTTGTAGTTTTACTTCATTTTGTAGTTTGTCTCTTTCTTTCATAATGTTTTTTATGTCATCTGTTATCCAAGGAGCGGGGGGACGAAATATTTCTCTTGTCACGAGTGGTGCACATCGATCTATACATGATGATAAGACACTGGTTAAAATTTTTACTTGTATATTAATATTATCGGTATATAGAATTTCATTTAATTTATGTACTTCATTCATAAGTAAACTACAAAGTAATTTTTGTGAATAATTTCTTAAGCATCTGAATGTTTTAAAGATTGGTTGTCTCTTTGGTTTGCGAATATTTAGGGACGTTACAATTTCCTCGTGGTCTGCTATAGGGCTTGGCATTACGTCACACTTAGTTATCATATGTTTGGAGTTTGTTATTACTAGATGTGACAACACGAAGGTCTCGTGATGCATGATGTAACTGTGTAGGACATTTCCTCATGCTATGATGGTTATAGAAATATTCTGTTTCAGAGATATTTATTTTGGCGAATGTGATCAAAATATAGGTAATTTCAAATCAATAGCAAATATTTCCCACATTTGTATCAAAATTCGCCATCGGTAACCCAAATTCCCCATAACTGGGGATAATTCCCCATGGTTGGCAACAGTGACCGTCCGTCATGAATCCGTTTCACCTCCTCCTCCTCTTTCACTAGCTTGTGGTTAGCCCACCCTTACGCCGTTTTTAAATTTAATTTTCATATTCCGGTTGTTTACAAAGTATATTTACATTCTTTGAAGTAAACGCTGTTTGGCTTCATCATTCTTTTTTTTTCGGTCCAGTAAAAGGCTGTATCCAGAATATTAATTTTACCTTCTGTCAAAAGTGAAACTTGGCTTCCTCCTACAACTGAAAATAAATATGTGAATATCCCAGAGTTTAAAATATTTCGCAATGACCATGGCCGAGGGGGTGGGGTTTGCATTTATGTTAGAAATTATCTTAGTGCATCAGAAATAACCACAGGTTTAGAAAAAACTGAGGAGCTCGAAGATTTATGGATCACTGTGCAGTATCAGAAACTTCCATCTTTCATTGTAGGGTGTGTTTACCGTCACCCTAAAGCACCTACTAGTTCATTCAATCATCTGCTAGAAACATTCAGAAATATCTGTGTGCGTCATAAACCCATATACATACTTGGTGATTTTAATGATGACTTGCTCTCAGCAGATAACAAAATGAAAAGGGTGATCAACACTGTGAAGTTAACACAAATGGTGACAAAACCGACCCGCATAACCCCTAATTCTAGGACTCTTATAGATCTGATAATAACAAATAAAGTGGAAAGTATACCCTATTGGGACGTAGTTCCCTGCCCAATTGCAGACCACGAGCTGAACATTGCTATGCTAAACATAAACAAGCCCAAAAGGAAGCCTCTCCTCAAGACATTCCGGTGTCTAAAAAATTACTCCCCTGATATCTTTTGTGAAACATTAATCAACAACACAAATGCACTTAATAGAATTAAATACACAGATAACGTCGATTTGCAGGTTGAGATTTTAACAAAAGTCTTCCTTGAATGCTTAGATAGTTGTGCACCCATTGTAACAAGAAAAATAACCCGCCCCTCAGCCCCCTGGCTAACTAATGACATCAAAGAGGCAATGCAAATCAGAAATCAAATACAAAAAGAGCTAAAAATGAATAGATATGATATGACTCTCCGAGAACGTTATAAAACAGAAAAGAAACGTGTCAGGTCTCTCATCTTTGTAAGTAAAAAAGACTTTTACAAAAAACAATTTAATGACTCTAGACATGATACAGCAGCAACATGGAAAGTGATAAGAAGCATGATACCAAATGAAAAGAGTACCTCAGAAAGTTATGAAAATATTACGGAGTTGAAAGACAAAGCAGATAACTTTAATAAGTATTTTGCTAACGTTGGCAAAAATACATATGAAAAAACTCAAGAAAACATCAACTCAGTGAATATGAGTAATTGCTTAAATGACAATTCTTCCAATGAAAACACAAGAGAGTACTTCAAGATAACTCCTATAGATTGTGCTACCCTAATTCTTACCATAAAGAGCCTAAGAAACTCTGGCTCTTATGGTTCAGATGGTATACCATTTCAGTTCATCAAAGATGCTCTACCCATGATTGCATCCTATATTCTAACTATTATGAACACTTCCATTGTTACTAAAAAGTTTCCTGACTCTTGGAAAATATCACATGTAATACCTCTGCATAAAAAGGGGGACAGAGAAGATGTGACAAACTATCGTCCCATTTCCCTGCTACCCATTTTCTCTAAAATATTAGAAAAAATTGTTGCATGCCAACTTATGTCATATTTAGAATCAAATAGACTACTAACGATTAGCCAACATGGTTTCAGACCAAAACTCTCGACGGAAACTGCACTGCTTAAAGTTACGAATAGTATATATAATAATATAGATATGAAAAAAATATCTTTACTAATTTTACTAGACTTATCAAAAGCCTTCGACAGTGTAAACCATGAAATTCTTTTAAGTAAATGTATTAACTTAAATATTGATTCAAGCTGGTTTAGCGAGTATCTATCTAATCGTAAACAGTCCATACGTCTTAACAACATTATCTCTGTGCCAAAAGATGTATCATTTGGTGTTCCACAGGGATCAGTACTTGGTCCTATCCTCTTCTCCATTTACGTAAATGATCTATCTTCTTTCATTTCTGACTGTCTAGTCGTACAATATGCAGATGACACTCAACTACTCCTTAGTGGTGATATTAATAACCTCCCAGAGCTAACTTTAAGAGCAGAAAACACTCTGTCAAAAATTAAAACCTATTTCCAAGAAATTGGGCTGTTAATTAACGAAAGTAAAACACAGTGCATATTTATTGGTTCAAGGTTCCACATAGCACAAATTCCAGAAAACGCAACAATTAATTTTTGCGACAATATTATCACACCTAGCAAAACAGTCAAAAACCTAGGAATTCACTTTGATAACCACATGTTGTTTGATTCCCACATAAATAAAGTATGCAAAAAGGTTACAGGAACATTAATGTACTTATCACGTATAAAAGACAATTTTGAGACTACCACTCGAATAACTGTTGTTGAATCTCTAGCCCTAAGTCACATTAATTACTGCACAACTGTTTGGGGATCTACCACTAAGACTCAGATAAACAGAATACAGAAGCTTATTAATTTTGCAGCTCGAGTTGCCCTGGGAGGAATAAGAAAATATGACCACATCACACCAGCTCTCAATAAACTTGGGTGGCTGCGGGCAGAAAATAAGGTCGCTTATGCTATTTATGTTTTTGTATTCAAAATTTTGGACCATCATTATCCTAGCTGGCTATTTGATTTAAAAACAGTCAGGGATATAAGGGGAACCAACACAAGACAGAGCAGTGAGCTCTTTATTCACAGAACAAACACAGAAGCAGGTTCAAAGATGATCACTATCAAAGGGCCAACACTCTGGAATAATATTCCAGAGCATCTTAAAAATGCATCCTCCTTCACAGCTTTCAAAGGCAAACTATATAGTTTTCTTTTGGACAAATAGTTGCTCCTCATTAAGAACTAATTATTCTCATTGTAAGGAAACAAATATGGAAATGATGCCGATAATAACGATCCTGTATCTAGTGGCATACTTACTACTTTATTATTAACATTTTTATTACAGCATTATTATTTTCTATGAAAGCCACATTTAATTTAACTATATGTCTAACCCTCTTATTTATTAGTTTAATTACATGTCTACTTATAAGTTACTATTAATGTTGAATAACCATTGTACAAAATGGAAATAAATGTTTTGATTTGATTTGATTTTTGTCCAAGGTCATATATACTCTGAATATTAATGTTGTTATTTGGTGTTGGCCAATGTGTTTCTCTGTGTTTTGATATATTTTATGCAGCTTTGTTGTTAGTACCCAAGTTTACTGTAAACCACAATTACCGTTATTGTTGATAATTGAATCTAACGTGTTTTATCTAGGACAGATGATTTTACAAGGATTTTAGAATACTCCTTAGTGTATTTATTGACGGGTGTATCATTCGGGAGGTGACATACTCGCTATCGAGCCCACCGCAGGACTCTAGGAAGGAAATGCAACTTGATTGCCCTTAAAGCTCCAACCTGTCTGTGTTCACCACCAGAATTGGGATGCAGTGCCTAGATCACTATCAAGAGTGTTTTAGTTCAATCCTCAAATAAGACTTCTTCAGAGTAAGAAATGAGTGTCCTCCCTCTTTTGGTAGAGTCCTTTCACTGCAATATGTTCATTGAGTACGTTATATGTTGTTTAGAGTTTATGACAACAGTTTTTTTTCGCGATATTTTAATTATCTTTGGCGATCTTTTCCATCGTTTATATAGGGTCGTTTGTCTTATTAGTTCCCTGTAGGATAGTGTCTGATTATCCCTTTAAGATTATGAACGGGTGCTCTTCCTAACAACGATTCTTCCATTTATTTGATCTTAGCACAGACAGTATGTTAATCATGCATGTTGGATGTCACAGGTTTAATGCATTACACACACACACACCTATATATATATATATATATATATATATATATATATATATATATATATATATATATATATATATATATATATATATATATATATATATATATATATATATATATATATATATATATATAAAACACTGAACTGTTAACATACAGTCTAAAATGGTAGGAGAAGCCCATTAAATAAAACAACGAATATATATATATATATATATATATATATATATATATATATATATATATATATATATATATATATATATATATATATATATATATATATATATATATATATATATATATATATATATATATATATATATATATATATATATATATATGCAAAATAAACTTATATCACAGCACAATATGAAGCAAAAAAAGACCCATAAATAAAACACAAAAAGAAGCGAAGATGTACTATATATTACGACTAGACTCCAGTCCTCTTCAGGTACAAATGACCGTCCACCGGACCTGAGGTTTGAAGATAATCCCATCGTGGATCCCCCTGGCAATCGTAGCTATCATCTCTCCCAACCTTTATCCAGAGATTTGTATTTATCGATTCATTTGTACCTGAAGAGGACTGGAGTCCAGTCGTAATATATAGTACATCTTCGCTTCTTTTTGTGTTTTATTTATGAGCCTTTTTTTGCTTCATATATATATATATATATATATATATATATATATATATATATATATATATATATATATATATATATATATATATATATATATATATATATATATATATATATATATTTAATTACTATTATTAAGAATCTCTTGTTGATATAATTTAACCAAGTATGGACTTTAATTCCTTTTGCGGCCTGTTTGTGGGGATTACCGACTAACCCCGGCAGGCATTTAGGATTGACATCTATTAATCCCATGTATAGGACCCCTGGGCGGGTCTTTTGTCTCCTTCTTTTCAAGTGTTTTTTTGTTTTGCCAGTTGTATCTCTTGCCATTGTACTTTGACAAGGTGACCAGTTTAGGTCACGAAATTAATAAGTAAGTTATATATATATATATATATATATATATATATATATATATATATATATATATATATATATATATATATATATATATATATATATATATATATATATATATATATATATATATATATATATATATATATATATATATATATATATATATATATATATATATATATATATATATATATATATATATATATATATATATATATATATATATATATATATCCTACTTATTCGGTTAGGATGGGTTAGGCTATTTTTATTTCTTTTTATATTGTGTAAAAGTCAGGTCCCAATTCTTCATGAGAAAAGTATACGAATAGATAGATGTATTATTCTTGGGAATCATGGTTAATAACTGATGGGTTATTTAGTTTTGCAATTATTATTATTATTATTATTCTTAATAATAATAATAATAATAATAATAATAATAATAATAATAATAATAATAATAATAATAATAATAATTTCAAGATTAAATAATCCATCAGTTTTTAACCATGAAGCCCAAGAATATTACATGGATACCTGCATATTAACCGAATTTTTAGGTATTTAATGGAACGTATAGATTTTGTCAATGTTTTCCTAGAGTTCTGGATGACAAACGCTGGAAGGAGACCGGTTTACGCGCTGCGGTACTTCCCCAGAGACGTCTTTTGACCTTGGTGCGACGCATTAAACTCTTCGCCTGGCGCTAGTCAGTCAACCATTTGCCGTCACTGTGAGTAGTGTAAACCACCAGGGTACTGCATGACGTTTCTTGTAGTGTCGAAAACTGTCGTGTGATTTCTTAACATGTGGAATTTTACTGACATCGTATCTATTGATGTCTTATATATATGGCGATAAATTCTCCCGTCAATTCTGAAAAGAAATAATGCCGATTTTTCAAGAGGATTTTTAAAAGATCATTCTACGAGTGTCATGTAGCGTTTTATGCGGCACTGCCTTGTAGTTCTAATTGATTTGCAATAGATATACGAAAAAACAGTATCGACAGCGGAAAATTGCCCTTGGGACAGTAACCCCTAATCTTTGCAAAAGTGATCAATTGCCCCTTCATTAGTTTAAAGTGAAATTTATCATAAAATAAAGAAATATGAATGATAAAAAATTCAGTGTAAAATTACGATTTCATACTTGATTATTTTGCCAAATGAGGTTAAATTAAGTAAGTAGCAATTTTTCAAAGAGCAGTTCTCTAAAGGGGCAATCGTCCTGAGCTGCCATTGATCTATGGTTCGTAATCAGATACAAAGTACCTAAAGGAAAAAAAATTGCTGTCGATAACTCAGCAGTTGATTGATATAAATACTTGAGTTATAAATAAAATTTTAACAACGCATATAACAAAGAACAATACAAATATTAAAACAATATAACAACACCCATACACAATAAAAATTAGAAATAATAAGATTATTACCACAGAAAACTTGATTTTTTTTGTAATTGTGGTTATATATTCATATTAAGTTCAGCTTTTCGAATCTCATTCTCACATATTCTCTCATATGAATCATTGTAAAGTTGTCAGACATAAAAGAACACTTACATATATTCTTATCATGTTCCCAAATTCTAGACTTCACATGATTAGACAGTGCACTTTTTAAACACCTAGTAAATCCAAAGTGTTCATAATATCTTTGTTGCAGTTTTTTTCCGTGTCGAAACAACATAAACTAGAGCGCCAAAAATTTCAGATTTTTGACTACCACTTAACAGGCGAGCTTGCGAGCCCAATTCTGCCTTATGGTAATCATGTGCTTTATGATCGCTGTACAAAATATATATTCGGTATATTTATGAAATTAGATATTTGTAGCTGATATATATATATATATATATATATATATATATATATATATATATATATATATATATATATATATATATATATATATATATATATATATATATATATATATATATATATATATATATAACCTTCTGTGGTGTGTAGTTGGTAGCGCCTTGACTTAGTAAGTATAAGTCCTAGGTTCAAGTCCCGGTCGGGGTAAAAAATGATTCATGTTTTCACGTATGTAATGTGCTTATTTGATTATTGTATATCCCGAATGAAATTGGGAATTGAATTAAATGCGAAAATGAAGCCACTAGTGAGGTAGGGGAATCTGTAATATGAACATAGTGGCATTCAGATAGAATGCGTTCATTCCTTAGTATAGCAGATATAAGCTATAAGGTTGGATTCCTTTTAACCTTCTGTGGTGTGTAGTTGGTAGCGCCTTGACTTAGTAATTATAAGTCCTAGGTTCAAGTCCCGGTCGGGGTAAAAAATGATTCATATTTTCACATATGTAATGTGCTTATTTGATTATTGTATAGCCCGAATGCGATTGGGAATTGAATTAAATGCGAAAATGAAGCCACGAGTGAGGTTGGGGGATCTGTAATATATATATATATATATATATATATATATATATATATATATATATATATATATATATATATATATATATATATATATATATATATTCGTTCATTATTAATACTGATACAGTTCGTCGCGAATCAGATGTAATATGGCAACTACTTTAACCAATACCACCAAAACCAGGTTTTCTTCTTTGATTGCATAAATTTATAATTATAGAGGTACATACTTTACAAGAGAGAGAGAGAGAGAGAGAGAGAGAGAGAGAGAGAGAGAGAGAGAGAGAGAGAGAGAGAGAGAGAGAGAGAGAGAGAGAGAGAGAGAGAGAGAGAGAGAGAGCTACCATTGTATTTGGCCAAAATAATAATAAGTAAGGAAATATTTAAAATGAATTTATTTAGATATATTTAGGTAAAAAAATAACCTAACCTAGGATTAGGTTAGGTTAATAGTTTGTTTAGGTAAATTAAATTTAAAAACCTTGGGAGAGCACATATTGGAGTGTTAATCTTAACCACTAGCTGGGTGTCCACAAAGTCTGAGTACATAGGAAATTTCACTATGCAGACCTATTCAATCGAGATCACCTGAATTTTGTAAAGCGCATCAAATTATGCATTGAAAATGATGGAAATCATATTGAAAATATTATTTATTAACATTAGATTTAAATAAAATTGTTTTGTTTTAAAAGTAAGTGTTCATCTCCTGAGTACCCAGACTTCGTCTGGGTACACAGGAGATTAACACAAATTATGCATTTTCAATGCATAATTTGATGCGCTTTACAAAATTCAGGTGAACTCGATTGAATAGGTGTGCATAGTGATATTTCCTATGTACCCAGACTTTGTGGACACCTTGTACAGTAGAATGTGAATGTTCATTGTAGCTCACATATTGGAAGAGCTTAGAGGTGCTCTGGTTTTAACCACTCATTTGTACAGCTTCTCTCTTCACTGAAATGATTTTGGGTCAGAAAGAAAGGGTAATGGTGTATCTTCTGTGGTGGCCAATCCAGCTCACAGATTTAGTGAGTTCACTATTAGACATATGGAGTCTCTGTAAGGTAAAACAAATAGAGTGGGTAGGGATCGATATTTTGATATGGCTAGCACTAGAACTAGAGGTCAAACCGACTAGGAGACGGGAAGTTACGAGCTTTGGGCTCTTTCCGTAAGCACAATTAGGTAATTACTCAACTCGGGAGGTGACAGATTCGGATCGAGCCCAGTGTGGAGTGTTAGGAAGGCCATCCAGCCTTAATTCCCTTGCTTCAGTTTGTATATGCTCACTCCATAATGTGCAGGAGGAACATCCAGCCTTTATTCCCTTGCTCCGACCTGTATGTGTCCACCCCATATTGGCAATTAATAGCGACACACAAAGCAACAAACTCATATCATTCCTTAATTCTTGGAATGCATTTTGCATTAGCATTTTCTCTTATAGTCACACGTGGGAGAGAGAACAATGTTAAGCAGTTCCAGTCCAGATAAAGGAGAAATTTGGTTTCAGCAAAAGGGCATCCGGCTAAAGGACCTAGAACCAAAGTCAACCTTTAGCGCTTATGAAACTAGTGTGAAACAGTTGCCCCATATAAACTTGGTGAAGAGCTGTCGATGAAACGAAGAAAACTAGTGTTTTTAAGTCCAATGCTGAATTAATATTTTTATTTCCAGAATGATGAAGACAACTACAAAAACGGAAGCTTATCGAGGGTATAATTTATCTCCCCTTTCTTTCTTAGGTAAGTCGGTTTTCAGTACAGTATTTGATTCTCTCCATATAGACCATCATGCTAATTTAATTATTGCCTTCAAATGGAGGTTTCTTATTTGAAATAAATGCTTATATATGCGACATACATATGCTAGATTGTTTGAATTTTAGTTTAGGTGAGTTTTCAAAGAACTAACACCCAATCTTATACTTCTTAGTTGCATATCTGTATTGATACACACACACATATAAATATTATATATATATATATATATATATATATATATATATATATATATATATATATATATATATACTGCAATGTTTGTAACTCGGTTGTTCATAAGAAGGAGAGCTTCTATTATATATATATATATATATATATATATATATATATATATATATATATATATATATATATATTATATATATATATATATATATATATATATATATATATATACTGCAATGTTTGTAACTCGGTTGTTCATAAGAAGTAGAGCTTCTATTATATATATATATATATATATATATATATATATATATATATATATATATATATATATATATATATATATATATATATTATATATATATATATATATATATATATATATATATATATATATATATATATATATATTTATTTATAAAGAGAGAAAGAGATAAATCAAATTCGGTGCCTTTACCTAGATTTTATTTCACAGGATTCGTCGTGCTTGTTCTGGTGCCAGCTTTAGGCCCAGGCGTGTTGGCAGAAGAGGTTACATGGTGGAACATGTATAATGTTTTGAGAGACTTTGTTAGCAATGTACTAGTAGCTGATTCATTGCAGGTTAGTTGCTTTACTTATTTGAATATATATATATATATATATATATATATATATATATATATATATATATATATATATATATATATATATATATATATATATATATATATATATATATATATATATATATACGGGGAGTCCTCAATTTACGATGTAATTTCCTAATTGTGCTTATGGAAAAGAGCCCCAGGCTCATAGCTCCCCATCTTCTGGTTGGTTTAATTTTTTACTAAGTAATACTTATCATACTTGTCCTTAACTGTGGATTGTGTTAGCATAAACTACTTCATTGCATTGCGAATTCCAATCATCAACTACTATTACACTAAAAAAAAAGTACGTGCTTACATCCTGCAAAGATATTTTTTCACGAAACTTCAAATTATGACCTGTAGTTTCAGTGCCAGCCATATGAGAATATCGATCCCTCTCCACTATGTCATAACCATGAAGGAATTAAAAAACCTTCACCATATCCCCTCTTATTCTTCTAGCTTCAAGTGATGGTAAGTCTAATTCCCTCAGCTTCTGCTCGTAACTGAGCTTGTGTATTTCTAGCAGCAGTTTCGTGGCATATGTCTGAACTTTTTCTAGCTTAATTATGTGCTTATTTAAGTGTGGCTTGCAAAAGGGGATTGCATATCCAAGCTTTGCCCTTACATAGCTTACATAAATATTTCTGAACATATCCTTGTCCATGTGCCTGAAGGCACATATGCTGCCCATACTATGCCATATATATATATATATATATATATATATATATATATATATATATATATATATATATATATATATATATGTATATATATATATATATATATATATATATATATATATATATATATATATATATATATATATATATATATATATATATATATATATATATATATGCATTTACCTCATCATGAAATTCTTACAAGTTTGTTACTGTTGATCTACCTTCGCTGAAGTCATATAATTCTCAGTGACAAAGAGTTGAGGGATTCCAAGTAAAGAGAGATGAATTTACGTAGTAGTTTCTCCATATCTTTGCAAAACTTTGTTGGTCAAGGAAACAGGTCTATGATTTAGAGCTGTAGCCCTCCTTCCCTTTTTGAAGATAGGTACCATGTATGCTTGTTTGCAGCATCTTGGAATCTCCCCAGATTCCAGTGACTTTTCAAATATGATGCATAGTGCCACCAATATTGATTTAGCACATTTTTAAGTACATAAGAGGATATATTACCAGGACATATAGCTTTATAAGCATATAACTTCATCAGTGCATTGCATACCTCTATCTGAAAAGATGATGCTCTCTAATACCAGTCCATGAGCTCCTATCTTTGCAATCTGAGGGGGTGGGTTATTTTGTGCTGTAAATGCTGACTGAATCTCCTTGTTTAATCTTCGCAGATCTCTTCATCCCTATCAGTGATGCTTCAGTCTGCCCTCTTTAGCTTTAAAACCAGTTCTTTGACCTTCAGTTTTCCTCTGATAAAGCTGTGGAAAAGTTTGGGATTTTCTTTAGCCTTCCTGGTGATATCCCTTTCATAGTTTCTCCCTGCCTTTCTTCTTTTCCTTAGGTAATAATTTCTTGCTCTTTTATAAGTCTGCCAGGCATTTTTTTTTTATACTTTTCCAGCATTTGTCTTTTGACTCCTTAGGTCTCTTACACTCATTACTGAACCATTTCTCTCTGGCATGAATAAATCCTATATTGGTGGAAGGTATGCAGCAATTTACTATCTTCCAATATTACTTACAAAGGATGTCATACATTTTTCTTACAGATTTGTTTTTAAATAAGGTCCTCCTGTCAATAAGTGCAAAAAGTTTATTAAATTTGATGTAATCTCCCTTTCGGTACTTCCTCCTCTTGTCCTCAGTGCCTCTACTTTCAGGCTGAATATCTTCGATGAAATACTCCATCAACAACGCACAGTGGTCACTCTTTCCAATTGGTGGTTTCTTTGAGTTACGATGTTTCGTGGTTGTAACGCATATTTCATAAATTATTTTGCTTCTTTTTGATAATATATGGTCTGTATTATGTCTACCGAGTGTAAAGCAGCTTCTTCTAAAGGCAAGAGAAGGAAAATCATCGCCATTAAAGTGAAATTAGAAATAGTAAAATGCATGGAAAAGTGAGAAACTTTACTAATGTATTATCATAGGTGTGTTCCGACTTTCACTGAAATTCGGGTTACATCCCCTTTCAGGAACGGAACTCTGTAAGTCAAGGACCTAGTATGTGTGATTACCTAATTAGAGATTGATTGGGGAAGAACAGTGTGGGTTCAGGAAAGGAAGAGGATGTGTGGATCAGGTGTTTGCGGTAAGACAGGTGTATGAGAAGTTCTTGGAGAAAGGTAGGGTCACTTTTTGGGTCTTTATGTATATGGAGAAAGCGTATGACAGGGTAGATGGAGAGGGGTTGTGAAATTTAGTCAGTTGCTCTTTGCGGATGATTATGTACTTGTGGCTGATAGTGAAAATGAATTGAATGATTTGGTGACTGAGTTTATTAGTGTGTACGAAAGAAGGAAGTTGCAGATGAATATTGGTATAAGTAAGGTCTTGAGATGCACAAGGAGTGTATAATATATATATATATATATATATATATATATATATATATATATATATATATATATATATATATATATATATATATATATATATATATATATATATATACATATATATATACATATATATATACATATATATA
>JAXCGZ010000830.1:0-32500 GCA_037179515.1 Halocaridina rubra
GATGTCCAACCACAGCAGTTCCTGCCAGTAAACAGCTTAAACTCTCGGTCTTGACGGGACCGATCTTTCGACCTCGTGAATGCGAAGCCAGCGCGTTACCACTGTACTGGCCAGCAGGAGAGAGAGAGAGAGAGAGAGAGAGAGAGAGAGAGAGAGAGAGAGAGAGAGAGAGAGAGAGAGAGAGAGAGAGAGAGAGAGAGAGAGAGAGGGAGAGAGAGGAGAGAGAGAGAGAGAGAGGAGAGAGAGAGAGAGAGAGAGGAGAGAGAGAGAGAGAGAGAGAGAGAGAGAATGAAATCAAATAACTATAGTCTGACAAAGAACATTACTAAAAAACACACACACACACACACACACATATATATATATATATATATATATATATATATATATATATATATATATATATATATATATATATATATATATATATGTGTGTGTGTGTGTGTGTGTGTGTGTGTGTGTGTGTGTGTGTGTGTGTGTGTGTGTGTGTGTGTGTGTGTGCGCGTTTTTTTTTTTTTTCCTAATTGTGCTTACCGGAAAGAGCCTTATGCTCGCAACTCCCCGCCTCCTGATCGGTTCCATTTTTATACTCAATAATATTTATCACATTCCTCGCTCAGAGACTTCCAATCATTAGCTTACTCTTACATAAACAAGTACTTCTTTACATCCTGCGATGAAGTTTTCTTGCGAAGCTTCAAACTATGACCTCTACTTGTAGTGCCAGCCATATCAGAATATCGATCCTTATCCACTCTGTCAAGCTATCAAGGCACTTAAAAACCGTTACCTTATCCCTCATTCTTCGAGTTGCGAGTGATATATATATATATATATATATATATATATATATATATATATATATATATATATATATATATATATATATATATAATATATATATATATATAAGCAATTGTGCGTGCATACAAAGAGGAGAGAGAGAGAGAGAGAGAGAGAGAGAGAGAGAGAGAGACATTGTTTTTCCTTTTGGCCAGTGGGTTGAAAAGTGAGTGAACAATATTTAATGATAAACGAATCATAATCATTATTACATTGGAGAACCGTAATATCTTACCTGTGTGACAGTCAAATTATCCAATTCACTTTAGGTCTGTTATGAGAGCTGACGTAACTGGGGGATGGAGGGTGGGGATACCGATGGCTCAATGGTAAGACCAAGCAAGTCAGGAAATGATGAGCCGCAGAAACATGGGTTTGATCCCCGCTGTAGAGGGCAGTTTACACGGTCAAACGGTTCGTCGAACGCGGTTTCGACGGACAAGTGTTTGAAGTGATGTTCGAACGTGTGAACGGGGTATTTGGTTGTCGAACACGGTTCGTCGAACGCGGTTCGACATACAAGTGTTTAAAGTGATGTTCGAACGTGTGAACGGGGTATTTGGTTGTCGAACACATTCCGTGTTCGACAACCAAATACCCCGTTAACACGTTCGAACATCACTTCAAAAACATGTCTGTCGACCCGCGTTCGACGAACCGTGTTCGACAACCAAATACCCCGTTCACACGTTCGAACATCACTTCAAACACTTGTCTGTCGACCCGCGTTCGACGAACCGTTTGACCGTGTAAACGCCGCTATAAGTGTTAACTAAGGGCAGTTTGTCTTAATCTCCCTTGACTCCAATTTCATCTGCGTCCACCCCCATTCTTCGCTTTCTGTTTTTCATTAGCCTCTAAGGGAATAGATTATGCTTTGGGCTCAGTGTTTTACGGCCTGGAGGGTGCTCTTTAAAACACCAATCCTATCCAATGATCCGGGCTTGGATCGGCACTCAGTTGACCTATAGCTCCCCCAGCGGCTGCACTTTTATGACCCCTCATTTATGGGGACTAATCATGACACATCCAACGGTCTATTGAGGAGTGACGTCATTGAAATGGCTATCGGCATAAAGTTGACCATTAAGATTTTCTTTCATTCGGCTACTGTAACCTTATGAAAACTCTTAATATATATATATATATATATATATATATATATATATATATATATATATATATATATATATATATATATATATATATATATATATATATATATATATATATATATATATATATATATATATATATATATATATATATATATATATATTATATATATATATATATATATATATATATATATATATATATATATATATATATATATATATATATATATATATATATATATATATATATATATATATATATATATATATATATATATATATTACGAAAGGTAAACAGGAAAAAGTTAAGCATTTTAGCGTTTACCAGTGCATTTATCTACTCGTCTGCAGTTAGAACCCAGATACCTCTGAAAATGAGAAATAAATATACTTCGCATGCGCTGAGATATTCGTAAATAAATATGCTCGTATGCGCTGAGATACTCCGTTATTTCTCGTTTCCCTTCGTAGTTAGTATAGTCATATTTACAATAATTACATATTCCTCGCAAAATATTTTCATATATATATATATATATATATATATATATATATATATATATATATATATATATATATATATATATATATATATATATGCTCTCCGGTGGCTGGATTTCCCGAAGATATAGAGGGTTGGAAATGAATGTTAAGAGTTTTGTATGAGAAAAAGGTTGTGCCAACTGTGATGTATGGATCAGAGTTATGGGGTATGAAAGTAAGTGAGAGACGGAAACTAAATGTGTTTGAAATGAAATGCCTGAGGAGTATGATTGGTATATCTCGATTGGATACGGTTAGGAATGAAGTGGTGAGATCAAGAACGGGTGTGAGGAGAGAATTTGCAGCCAGAGTAGATATGAATGTTCTGAGATGGTTTGGCCATGTGGAAAGGATGGATGATGAAAGACTGCTGAAAAAGGCGAAGAATGCGAGAGTTGATGGGAGAAATGCTAGAGGGAGGCCTAGGTTTGGATGGATGGATGGAGTAAGGAGAGCCCTGAATGATAGGAGGATGGATGTGAGGGAAGCAAGAGACCGTGCTAGGAATAGGAATGAGTGGTGAGCGATTGTGACGCAGCTCTGATGGGCATCTGCTTTTACCACGGGGCTGCATCTAACAGAGGTAGCCCTGTGGTAGGGGCAGTAGGGGAGTTGGCAGTTGTGAAGCGGTACACAGGTTGTGGAAGAGCCAGGAGGATGGGCTGTGGCACTCCAGCAGTGCCATCTGAACGGTCGCTAGCTCCCTCGTCATTGCCCATAGAGCAAAGTAATCCCCTTATTGTTTTCTTTTTTTGATGTCGGCTACCCCCCAATTAAAAGGGGAAACAGCCGAGGTAGATAGATAGATCTTTCTATTGGGCTAACATGGAAAATTAATTGTCATTATTTGAATATCAAATCATATTTACAAACGAAAAACCAATTCATGTCGTCTTCTGTCGAGACCTCTCTCTTTATCTCGCAACCGTCATATTATGAAAGCTGTGTTTTTTGGCCATTAATGTCTGTAGAGAACTAATGAAATGCTAATAAATTACCGCAACTCAACCTTTTGAAGAAGAAGAAGAAGAAGAAGAAGAAGAAGAAGAAGAAGAAGACCCTTTTAGCATATGCTCCGATGATGAAAACTAAGGCCTGGGAACAGAAGTATGAGAACATAAGACGAAAACACACGACATATGCTAAGGCACAATGTTTTTTTTTTTTAAACTATATAGGCCTATGAGCATTCCATGGTTTAAGATCACAGCCTATGTGCTCGTCACACGGTCTCCTGGAGGCCTGCGGTAATTTAATAGTGTAGGGGTGTAGTTACTGTATATAGAGAAATATTATAACGTATGACAATCTACTGAAGTTACAAATGGTACACCAGAAGCTTTGGGGATTTCTCAATTACATTACGAAAATATTAACGATTCCAAGCTCCACTTTTGTGATCTTTATAAAACTGTAAATATCATCATCATCATCCCCTTCCTCATAATGGTCATTATACAGAGGTAATGTAAACATGCATTAAAGTTTTCACGTAAATTTCGCAAGAAAATAAATAACAGGACTTTCAGACTAAGAAATAAAGTTCATGAATGTTTGAAAAAAAAAATCTTCAGATAGTTCTTGTATAAACCTTGCTCCGAATTTGCTTAGCAAATTAAGCCTAGCCTAGGAATTATGAGGTTAGGGACTACTGGTAGGACTGGCCCATTAATGGATAAAGAACGAAAAAAAAAGAAACAAAATTGTTTACCGCCACCAAGTAGCTCCTCTGTATATATATATATGTGTGTGTGTGTGTGTGTGTGTGTGTGTGTGTGTGTGTGTGTGTGTGTGTGTGTGTGTGTGTGTGTGTGTGTGTGTGTGTGTGTGTGTGTGTGTGTGTGTGTGTGTGTTTCTGAATTACTTTTTAGTCACAATAATTACTTCATATCCTAACCAAACCATCTTAACCACATCCAACCTCACCTGATATTCAATCCTCAAATTTGTTGTAATCCTATGTTAAGTTAATCTACAAAAATTGAAGAAACCCCCCCCCCAAAAAAAAAAAAATACACCGTTTTGCATACACTGTATCCTCCCGCCAAAGTAACTAGGTGGCCCCTACCATAAGAGAAGTAAACATTTGTGCACAGTTATCGACCAAGATTAATCTACTGGCAATAATCAGGGCTAATAATAATAATAATAATAATAATAATAATAATAATAATAATAATAATATATACAATGGCCCCAATCTTCATTTTAAGGGACTTTGGCCGAGCCAAAGAGCACATGCACCATAAGCTAAGACGTACCTCGATCACTCCTCTTAGTAACTTGCGGATAGTACTGCTACTACTACTACTACTAATAATAATAGTAATAATAATAATAGTGATAATAATAATAATAACAAAAATAATATTTACAATAATAATATAACGAGACCAACCATTAGGCTACGTGAATAATAAACGGACCACTATTATTGTTCTATATGCCACGGCTTCTAATTATGTAGTTAACAATTACTGTAATTATATTATGATGCTTCACATATGTGCCCTATCATTACATTTATTACTTTTGGAGAATAATCGTAAAATAAAAATAATATTAATAAATTATTATTATTACCATTATTACAACAAAATTAATAATAACAATAATAATAATAATAATAATAATAATTATTATTATTATTATTATTATTATTATTATTATTATTAGGATATCAACATCATCATCTACACTTAACATCTCGGTATAAATAACGGGAGAGGAGGGGATGCCATTAACACAATGGCTATATATATATATATATATATATATATATATATATATATATATATATATATATATATATATATATATATATATATATATATATATATAACCAAGCAAGCACATTACATATATATATATATATATATATATATATATATATATATATATATATATATATATATATATATATATATATATATGGATCAACTGAAGAATCCCCTCAGAACACCCAACTGAAGAAACTCCCCTCAATTGAGATCAACTGGAGAATCTCCCCCCCCTCAAGTGCCCGACGTAACAATTTCAGAGAAAATGGGGAGTGTTGTGACATGTCAGATGGGAAGGGCTGAAGGGATGTGTTTGGTTAGGTCTGTCTGTTTATCTACCTTGGAATATATGGATGGATGGCTGGATGGATGAATTTCAATTACGAAATAAACACCTAACCCAAATAACTTAACCTAATCTAACCAAACCTAAACAATAAACAGACAGACAGACAGTACTGAAGAAGCCCCCCTAACTCAGATCAACTGAAAAATCTCTTCCCTGGGTGGGTCTGGGGGGAGATTGTTCAGTTGACCCATATATATATATATATATATATATATATATATATATATATATATATATATATATATATATATATATATATATATATATATATATGTTCCGGTTTTACGTCACGGACTCCCTAATATATATATATATATATATATATATATATATATATATATATATATATATATATATATATATATATATATATATATATATATATATATATATATATATTAGGGAGTCCGTGACGTAAAACCGGAACATATATATATATATATATATATATATATATATATATATATATATATATATATATATATATATATATATATATATATATATTCAATCTTGATTTTTTCCAAAGTTAACATCCTGTGGGAGCGGACGTGACGTCTAGTTTTTTTTATTATCATTTGGGCATATTATTACCAGAGGAGACTGCATAATCTACTCATGTCACAAAATACCATATATGCGTTGGCTAATATCCCTCAAGGACTGCCTATACATGAGCATCTCCCATTGAGGGAACAGATATCTTTCATTGTCTCGGTAAAGAGAGAAGAGTTTATTTTCATTATTCACTTGTTTTAAATAATGATTTGAACTGTACCGATCAATCGACAAATGTAAGACCGGGAACCAATAAGGAATGAGAGAGAGAGAGAGAGAGAGAGAGAGAGAGAGAGAGAGAGAGAGAGAGAGAGAGAGAGAGAGAGAGAGAGAGAGAGAGAGAGAGAGAGAGAGTAAAATATATATTTTATTTCCCATTTCCTGATTGCTACTATAAATCTTAAATAATACAATGATAAACGTCTACAATTAAAAATTTAAAAAAAATAAAGTAAACAGAATTTAAAATAAAAATAATAATAATAATAAGGCCTATAATTCAACCAAAAATGTTGAGTTGAATTAGCCTATATAGTTGATTCAGTACAGTACAGAGACCTGTCACCTTCATGAAACGACATCCAACCATAATCCTCCTAGCTCCAATATGTCTCATTCCACCCCCTATGAAAGGGAAATAAATGGCACATAAAACGAAGCATTATATATTCGTCTACAGTGGTTGTAACCAAAGCTTACGACTCGCTGGGGATAAGTAAGATTCGTTCCATTAAAAAAAAAAAAAAAAATAAGAAAAAAAGTAGAAATGATGTAAAAATGTTGAGCGATGTTGCGACATCATGAATGGATTCGTTCTTTTTCCCGTTTCCTCAAATTATCTACAAGAGGAATACCTAAACATTTTTTTTTTCCACGTTTTGTAAAAACAAATATCACTCTTCGTCTCCCGTTATGGGGGGTGGACATACAGATTGAAGCTTGGGCAATAAAGTTGGATGCACTTCTTAACGCCCCGCGCTGGTCTCGCTCATGGGTCTGTTACCTACAAAATAAGAGTTTTCTAACAACTACGCTACGGCGGTGCCCAAATAAAAAGCATAAACAATGCCTTCTTACCTTATATGGAACAACGATGATGGCGAGAGGAAGGGGCAGAGAGAGACTTCTTTTTCTCTTCCTCCCGGCGTCGCTTCTCACCACCCGATATTTTCTCCTTCAAAATAATAAAACGTAAACAGTGTTTTGCCAAAATACACAAAAACACAAGAATTATGGCCTTAAAGCAGCGTTTGCCATACAATGCCAAACACGGGAAAACCTTGAAAATACCACGGTCATACCATCCTTATCGCCATGTGCAATCGAGTTATATTTTCATCCATTTTCAATACAAAACACGTACATATTATACTGCGATGTACCTAAATCCTTTTTTCTTCCACGATTTAAAAGCCTCACAGATCACTACAATGCTCGAACACGGTTTTCAATCACGACAAACCGATACAAAGCTTATTTTCTCAGCGAAAACCCGATACAAAGCTTATTTCCAATGTGAAAAAACTCGTGGAGCTTAATTTCTCAACGAAAACCCGGTACAAAGGTTATTTTCTAAAGGAATTGGACAAAACAATATAAACCAGGGGTTTGGCAAATCACAGCGAATGTAGAAGTGCTCAACGCACTCAACCATCACCTACCACCGTCGAGCTCATACTAAGGGTGTTGAGGGATTGAGGAGTTGAGAAAAACGAGAAAAGGGGGAGGAGCCTCTTGGATGGGGGAGGGTTTAACTCAGTCGACGTATTGTTGTTGTTGTTGCCTGCGTCAAGCTAAGAGTGGGTTTCTCTCTCTCTCTGACAGATTGTTTTTCAGTTGCATACTCTGTAAAAATCCAACTGACTATTTTCACTGTCATACTCCTGTCTCTAAAAAAAAACTCGAAACGAAGCTGTATGGATGGAAGATTAGATAACAAGAATTTGTGTTTACTCTTTCTCATTAAACAGAAATATAACAACAAAATCAATGAGAACTATAAGAGAAAGCTTAATTTTTGATCAATCCTATTGCCTCTGCAAGTTAGCGAGCCTTGCAAGAGAATTCTAGCTTCATTTGCACGAAAGCATGGGTCTTGAAGCCTTAAGCATGACCGTGGCAGGCGCCAGGCTACGACTAGGAGAGGCAGCGAGAGCCCAGGGCCCTAGGTAATAGTACTAGGGATCGATACGAGGTCTCCCACAGGAGAAGGAGACCTGTGGTGCCTTTAATATAGTTTCTCCCTCAAGATATGCATTGACTAACTTTACCCTATCATGGTGAGTAGAGCTTTATGAACAGAATTGAGAAATATTATTGTTATAAACGATTAATAGACACGTACGGGACACCACACCTTAGCGTATATAAATCCGCTGTTGCCAGCCTCTTTAATGAAACAGGCATTGACATAATCGCTCTTTATAAATAGTGTCTATACTACGGCGTGGCAGTAGCTAGGAAATGAAAGGCTGTTTTCTATATACGGAAATTATATCCCTTTATGAGAAATAAAATTATAAAAAAAAAAATTTATAAATTATATTTCACACTTTATTATTATTATTATTATTATTATTATTATTATTATTATTATTATTATTATTATTATTATTATTATTATTATTATTATTATTATTATTATTATTATTATTATTATTATTATTACTATTATTATTATTATTATTATTATTATTATTATCATTATTATTATTATTATTAATATTATTATTATTATTATTATTATTATTATTATTATTATTATTATTATTAAAATGAATAGTGAAATTTAAGAATATTTTATAGTTGAGTTGGAGTAGTTAAGTAATCGTTCATTTAAGTCTGAATAATATATATATATATATATATATATATATATATATATATATATATATATATATATATATATATATATATATATATATGGTTCGTTCCGGTTTTACGTCACGGACTCCCTTATCAACCAAGGGCTAGGACGGTTGCCTTCTTGCGAAGGACTTGTTTTGGCAAATGTAATCCTTACGCAAAGATTGTGAAAAGAGTAAAATACAAAACTAATATCAGACAACATCAGGAACACCTAAATAAAGTAAGTTGGCCCAATACATCAGCTGCCCGTTGCGAATCGTAAAAAAAAAAACAGTGGTTAGAGGCTGTTGAAGTATTTGTTACTAAAATCTTTCCAAATATGAATAAATCCCTCTGTATATACATAGATGGGTCCCAAGTACAGGAGGGTCTTGCTACAGCATGATAGTTCATGAACAAAATTGGAGGATTAAGTGGACATCAACGATGAAGAGTGAAATTTTGGGAATCAAATATACTATTGAATATGTAATCAGTCCTGGAAAAAGTGCACATTCACATTTTGTGATTCAAAAAGTGCACTCTTATCCCTAAGACCCTTAAAACCTTATGACAATTCATGAAGATATTATCACATGCAAAAATATGAACCTACTGTATTCGCACGGACACCCTCCCATGTTGGCATAAGTGGCAATGAAAAGGCTGACTTACTTGCAAGAAAGGCTGATGATGATTCAACGTCTCAATTTGCAATCACCCTGTCTCACTTTAAAGCAATACTTAAAACTGAGATGCAAGAAGACCTGCAACTGGTAACTAATACACAAAGCTACAATAGCTATTCATTACTATACATAAGAACATAAGAACATAAGAATAGAGGACACTGCAACATGCCTACTGGCACACACGAGGCAGCTCCATTTTTGAATTGTATTTTCAGCATGTCTAACCTATTCTATTCTACTCTACTTATTTATTCTGTTTTTCTTGTTATGATTTTTCTAATAAGCACTAACCTATTCATACCCACCCTACCTCTGTCATATGTCTATCTAATCTACATTTGAAGGTGTCTAAGGTATTGGCATTTACTATCATACTAGGAAGCTTGTTCCATGCATCAGCTACTCTATTACCAAACCAATTTTTACCAATTTCCCTTCTGAACCTAAATTTATCAAGCTTAAATCCATTATTACGAGTTCTGGTTTGATCATGAATTTTTAAAACTTTATTAATATCTCCCTTGTTAATCCCTTTAAACCATTTATACACTTCAATCATATCCCCCCTAACTCTTCGCCTCTCTAGAGAATGTAGATTAAGTTTTTTTAATCTGTCCTCATATGGTAGATTTCTGATATTGTGTATCATCTTGGTCATTCTTCGTTGCACTCTCTCCAAGGATTCAATTTCCATTCTATAATAGGGTGACCAGAATTGCACAGCATAATCTAAATGGGGCCTAACTAATGCAAGATAGAGCTGCAAAATAACTTTTTCCGTCCTATTGCTGACGCTTCTTGAGATAAATCCTAAAATTCTGTTTGCTTTATTTCTGACTGCTGTGCATTGCTCTCTTGGCTTAAGACTACTACTCACAAGAACTCCCAAATCCCTTTCACACTGAGAACTCATGATTTCATGGTTATTTAGCTTATAACTAGTATTGTCTTTTATAGTACCCATTTTAACTACTTTACATTTTTCAACATTAAATTCCATTTGCCATTTGTCCGACCATTCAGATAATCTATTTAGATCTTCCTGTAAAGCATGAATGTCTTCTTTTCCATTTATAGTTCTACCTATTTTAGTGTCGTCTGCGAATTTACTTAGGTTACTACTGATATCCGAATCCAGATCATTTAGATATACGATGAATAATAGAGGACCCAGTACCGAGCCTTGTGGTACCCCGCTTGTAACCGAGCCCCACTCTGATTTCTCTCCATTTATGCAAACCCTCTGTTTTCTGTCTTTTAACCATTGTTTGATCCATCTGAGCACAGCTCCTCCTATACCATGAGCTTCCAGCTTTTTAACTAATCTTTTGTGAGGAACTCTATCAAAAGCTTTGCTAAAATCTAGATATATTGTATCATATTCTTTGCCACAATCTACTGCCTCGTAAACTTCTGAATAAAAAGACAGTAAGTTTGTAAGGCACGAAAAACCCTTAAGAAACCCGTGTTGTGAAAGTTTTATCAGTCTGTGTAATTCTAGATGTGCCCTTATTTTATTTGCAATTATGGATTCTAGAATCTTACCCACTGTTGACGTTAAACTTACCGGCCTATAATTATTCTTTTTAACACGTTCTCCTTTTTTAAATATTGGTACCACATCTGCCAATTTCCACTCCATGGGTACCGATCCTAATTTTATTGAATTATTAAATAATGCAGTTAGAGGACAACTAAAGTGATAACGGGCATTTAATTATCAGGAAGATATGATTTTGCGATTCCAGCGATTTTACTAAGTTATGTTGGGTATACATCAGGGGAGGAGCAAGTCTTGCGAGTTGTATCAGATTAGGTTTTGTTAGTCTACGTCTCACTAATCTAAGAGGTGATAACCGACATGAGTTTCCAATGAGTTTTTATCTATTTTTCAATCTTTTGTATGGCAGAGAATGTGGAAAGTTATCAAAGCTTATAAAAATATAAACAAAAAAACTGACATTATTACAAGTTACTAGAAAATATGGCCAGTTCTCTAGTTATAGCCTAGCGCCATCTATTGGTAGGTTTTGAACATTGGTATGGCCCGCAAAACTGTAGGTGTTCCGAAAGCCTTTCTTACAGGTGGAAACTAACCAACATGGTAGACCACTAACTCCTAAATATACACCACGATATTGTAAGACATTAACACCAATATAAACAAGTCTACAATAATGACAGTTATGTCTCGCTTAAGCTTGCTAACAATTTTACCTAAACACCATCATGTGTCGTTCCAAACAAGAACACGTGACCCAGTCTACACTTCCTTGGCCTTTGTTCAACCTCCAGAATTCGAGAAAAATATACCTTATGGGACTTAAATACCTAATACGCAATTGCATGATAAAATACATCAACACAGATAGAATAAACTTTAAAGAAATAAAAAAATCATATAATTTCAGAAATTTCATTCACTCGACCGAAGTATGGCTCCCTGTCTTTCACCTTCCCAATCATCATAACTCAAAACACTTTAAATTAATTAATAATGATCCTCACCTTAGCACGCATCTTGCCTTATGTCGAATTCGACGGGACAGATGCTGTGAAGGCTAGAACAACTTTTCTAGTGTTACACACAGGTATGGCACAGAAGAATGACTAATAGGTAATTGTGACGGAATCGCTGTTCTTATAAAGGGCGGTTTACACGGTCAAACGGTTCGTCGAACGCGGTTCGACAGACAAGTGTTTGAAGTGATATTCGAACGTGTGAACGGGGTACTTGGTTGTCGAACACGTTTGTCGAACGTGTTCGACAACCAAATACCCCGTTCACACGTTCGAACATCACTTCAAACACTTGTCTGTCGAACCGCGTTCGACGAACCGTTTGACCGTGTAAACCCCCCTTAAAACTTAGCTAGAGATATGTGTGGGAAGTGACTTATGAAATAACAGTAATAATGCACCCAGAATGCTCCAAATGTTTTCTCTGCGGTCGAAAAGTGGGTAATACTTTAATGCACTACATCACAGATTGTATTAATTTATATGAGTTTAGACCCCGAAGACTGTGCTATCTTGAAATTTGCAGGTATTTCTGAGATACTGACGATCTGTATCCAATATGAAGTGTTTACACAGCACTTAAAAAGGCAAATACATTTATATTTAATGTGTATTGCGATTGTTTTTGGAATGCACTTGTGAGGCTTATTACATAATTACAAAACTCGCAATGTTGTTTGCGTATACCATATCATAAACTTACATAATTAAGTAAATTTTACTTTGTATGTGTAATATTTATAAGTGAGACTGTAATACTGACCTTATAATCAGATCTGGGAATAAAAACCAATTACAACTTTAAGGTCTTTTGAACGAAAATACGACTGGCCAGGACAGCTCGAGAGTAAGTCATCATTCAATTATGGTTCTTCCCCCATGCCTACAATTACACCGAATATGTATGTATGTGCTACACATCTCTTACCTTCTCTTCACATCTGACAAGTCACAATACTCCCCATCTTTATTTGTCTTTTTTTCATTCTCATAGTTAATATACCTAAATTTGACTATTCTTTCAGCCTCTATTATCATAATTTGTCATTATCTTACTTCTACCTTGTCCTCAATATGCTGCATTTGTTAAATGTTTTCTTGATGCCCGGGCTCGATAAGGGCAACTTTCATTGCCCTTCTCGGTGTTACACTCAAAAAAGAAAAAAAAAACGCAAGAGATCTATGGCAAGTTTGGCAAGTTTGTCTCGAGAAATACATATTAACAGTATAGCACAGGTAGCAATATGCTGTCCTAGCATATATAAGAATAGCCTTCGGATATGTAGACAAATAAATGGTGAGAAATATTACATGACTTATGTGATTACCTAAGTTTGAGCATGTCGCACCCTTCAAGAATCCGCACTGAAAACGAGAAATACACGAGCGAATTGCAGCATAATGGAAGACATGCTGCGAAGTTGCTAACAGAGATATGTAATGTTAGTTATAAGGAGAGGCTAAAGAAGTTAGACTTACTACCATTCGAAGCTAGAAGAAATAGGGGAGTATGGTGACGGCTTTTAAATTTCTCCATGGTTTAGACAGAATGGATATGAAATAATGATTTTATATGAGAGGCTCTAGACCTAGAGGTCATAGCTTGAAGCTTAGTATAAAAGCTTCATTGTAGGATGTAAGTGGGTACTTCTTTTGTGGAAAAATAGTTGATAATTGGAAGTCATTAAGAAAGGGAACGGTCCAATGTTGAATGCATTAATAATATTAAGGAAAGATGTGATTTGCGTTGGTAAGAGAAAAATTAATCCAACCTGGAGACGAGAGGTAAGAAGCGTAGGACTCTTTCCAGTGAACACAATTAGGTAAAAGAGAAAAAAAAAACACACATACACACTCATGATAAGTATCACTAAGTACAAAATGGAACCGATCAGGGGACGGGAAGATACGAGCTTTGGGCTCTTTCCCGTAAGCACAATTAGGTAACCACAATTAGGTAATCACGCACACACATAAAAAACAAATACACCATGTGTGTGCATGTGTGTGTGAATGTGTGCATAGATATGTAAATGCACACACACATACACACACACACAGATATATATATATATATATATATATATATATATATATATATATATATATATATATATATATATATATATATATATATATATATATATATATATATATATATATATATATATATACACACACACACACATACGTGTGTATGTATATATGTGTGTACACATACATGCCATGAGTAGCTTCTAATCAAATACCCAAACGAGTGAAAAAAAGAAGTTTTTGAAGATTTACTGGAAAGGAAAGAATAGGAAAATCTTGCAAAGAAAATACATAAATAAATAAATAAATAAATATATAAGAAGAAGAAGAAGAAGAAGAAGAAGAAGAAGAAGAAGAAGAAGAAGAAGAAGAAGAAGAAGAAGAAGAAGAAGAAGAAGAAGAACTTTCTGGGCTCGTATAACGTATGAAAAAGTGCCTCATTAGCATGTATTTACAGGAGATCAACTTGCTGTCAAAAGTAATCACTGCCTACTAATCCCCTCACGTGATGATTGGTAAAAGTCACTTTTCCATTCAAAGAGATTTCCAAGCACTTGCTCAGAGCTATAAACTGGGACGGGATGAAGTGGTTAGCTACACACCGTATACGGCTTCCTGGCTCCATGACAGAAGATCTTAGTATCCCTACCACGTGGATGACCCAAGCAGTGAGGCAGGGTGGGGGAAAGCAGGTGACTCTTTATTCCCAAGGAGCTAAGACCAGAAGGATGGGATTAATTGGCTATCTGAAGATTGGTTTTGTGTTTTGATTCGGTCAGCCCCTTCCACTTTCAATGGAATTTATGTGCATGTGTACTAATCGCGCTCGAATATTCGTAAATATTGTTTATCACTCAACATAAGATTGTAAATCACAAATCAAACTAATATTCTTCAAACTCAAGATTCATAAAAATCGCTAATCACCTACACGGATTTTCGTAAAAGAAAAAAAAAAGAAAAGTGCTTATGTGAACGACTGAAAAGGGTAACCTTGATATGTAACCTTGGGTTAGATTTACTCTGAATCGCATATTAGAAAGTTGGACAGTTACTCTTCATAGAAATAATTTTTTATCATTATTAAGTTCTTTTTTTCATCATGAAAAGGACTTTTTTAAGTTATAAATTTAAATAAAGTTTACTGTAACTTTAACACTATTTCATATATATATATATATATATATATATATATATATATATATATATATATATATATATATATATATATATATATATATATATATATATATGCCTCATTCCCCCTTGAAAGGGGGATGATCGAGCCAAGAAACGTATATTTACTACGATCCACACATACCTCAAACACTCCTATCAGCTCCTTGGGGATAAAGGATTGCCGTGTCTCCCCCCTTCCACGCTGCTTGAGTCACCCACTAGGTAGGTGGGCAAGGTTTTTCTACAATGAGACCAGACAGCCGCAGCTGGTTTACCCCCACCGCTTCATCGCATGGCAACTCTTCATATACCCGTCCATCACAGTTTACTGGACTAGCAGGTGCGAGAAATCCCTTTGGGCCGTGTAATCAATGCACAATCTTCCTCCACTCATTCCTATCTCTTGCACGCAATCTTCCCTGTTCCACTGACATTCCACGTGCATTCAGTGCTCTTTTCACGCCATCCATCCAACTCCAATCACTTCTGCACTCCACACTCTCTTCACTATTCGTTCATCACTCATCCTTTCCATGTGTCCAAACCAACTCAACACTCTCTGATCTAACTTATCTGACAGCTTCATTCCAACACCCGTTCTCTGCCTAATATCCTCATTTCTTACTCTATCTAGTCTAGATACGCCAATCATACCTCTCAAACACCTCATCTCTATTACATTCAACTTGTTCCTTTCATCCTCTCTTGCATTCCAAGTCTCTGCTCTATACAATGCTGTCGGCACAATCACACCTTCATATATCCTTCTCTTTGCATTCATTCCCAAACATCTATTTCTCATTACACTTTTCAACCCACCTAGGCATTTACTTGCTTCCTGCACTCTGTGATTTACCTTTACATCCACTCGTCCACTCCTCGATACATGTGACTCCATATACTTAAAACTCTCAACTTCTTCAAGCAACTCCCCATTCACTCCTACATTCAATCTGCAAATATTAAAAGTCCTCGTGCATGTCATGACTTTATTTTTACTAATATTCACCAACAACTTCCTTCTTTCACATACACTAAAAACCTCAGTCACCAAATTATTTAATTCACTCTCAGTATTAGCCACCAGTACAGTATCATCCGCAAATAACAACTGATTCAATTTCCATAACCTCCCATCCTCACCCACTTGTTCCAAGCCTCTGTCTAATACTCTTTCATATACTTCCCTTACCACTCCATCCATATACACATTAAACCACCATGGCGACATTACACAACCTTGACGTAACCCTACATTCACCTTAAACCAATCACTCATACCATTCCTAACTCTCACGCACGCTCTACTATTCATGTAAAAATTCTCCACTGCATTCAACAAACTTCCACTTATTCCATACAGTCGCAACACACTCCAAAGCCCCTGTCTATCTACCCTGTCAAATGCTTTTTCTAAGTCCAAAAGAGCCCAAGAAGTGTCCCTACCTTTCTCCAAGAACGTCTCATACACCTGTCTTAACGCAAACAGCTGATCCACACATCCTCTTCCTCTCCTGAACCCACACTGTTCTTCCCCACTCAATCTTTCAGTACCTTTCCTAATTCTCTCAATTAACACTTTTCCATATACTTTACCAACTACGCTAAACAAACTACAGTAATTCCTCTAAAACTACTACACTAATTTTTATGTCCCTTCCCTTTGTAAAGTGGAACTACACATGCACTCGTCCAATCAACTGGAACTCTCCCTTTCCTGAAACATACATTCAATAACCTAACCATATATTCTACTAATACCTCCCCACCTTTTAACAAGCACTCAGCATGACGCCCATCTATCCCTAGTGCTTTACCTGCTTTCGTTGCTCTCAAAGCGAAAAGTATCTCCTCATTTATTATTTCTCTATCATTCTCATCTCCTAACATTGGCATTCACCATTTGTCTCCCACAGCCACAATCTCTGCCTTTCTATCATCTTTCTCATTTAGCAGGTTCTTGAAATATTCAGTCCATCTCTCTCTTACCTTTATTTCATCCACTAGCAATTGCCCATCGGCTCCTTTCACCCTCTCGTACCTACCACATTCACATTTCCTCACTCTTTTCATTTCCTTCCAAAACATCTTTTTATTCCTTTCAAAATTCTTAGACAAGCATCTACCCCACCTTACATCCGCTTCTCTCTTTGCCTTCCTCATCACGTGCTTCGCTAAGCTCCTCTTTGCAAAATGCCTTTCATACGTCTCTACATTAACTACCTACAACCATACCTCATAAGCCTGCTTCTTTTCAGCCACTACTGCACTCATCTTCTCATTCAACCATTCACTACCTTTCCTTTTACTTCCACCAGTTAGTCTCCTTCAGCACACTGCCTCGGCACACTTCAAAACTTCCTCCTTGAAACAGCCCCATTCTTCTTCCACTCCCTCCTCCACTTTCTCATTCACTACATTCCACACATATCTCACACTAGCCTCATACTCACAGTCTTTCTCTTTCTTATACAGTTCATGCACTTTTATCACTTCTCTTCCTCTCTTGCTTCCTCTCTTTCTCCACTTTTTTCCTACTGTCACTCTACTTTCCACTAAATAATGATCAGATATTCCACCACTAGCTCCTCTCAGTACATTCACATCCAATACTCTTCCAATCACCCTCCTATTCATCACAACATAATCAATTAATGCTCTGCAAACTACTCTTCTATTATCCACTGTGACCCATGTATACTTGAGCACATCTTTCTTTTTAAATACAGTATTAGCAATCAACATCTCTCTCTCAATGCACATTTCTATCATATTCTCTCCACTCTCTTTCCTAATAGGTACTCCATACTTCCCAATTACACCATCCACTGGCTCAGTCCCTACTCTAGCATTCAAATCTACCATCAATACCACATTCACATTCATTTCCAAGTCTTCCACACATTCGTTCAATTTCATCCAAACTTCTTCTCTTTCTTCCTCACGTCTTTCACTGCCAGGGCCATATGCACTCATATATGCCCATGCCTCGCATCCCAGCCTCATTTTAACCACTATTATTGGAGAAGATACTTCCTTCCATTCTACCACACACTTATCTCTTCACTTACTAACTATCTATCTACCTTGACTGTCTCCCCCAATTCGGGGGTAGTCGACATCAAAAAATAAAGAAACAATATGGTGATCACTTTGCTCTATGGGCAATGATGAGGGAGCTAGCTACTGTTCAGATGGCACAGCTGGAGTGCCACGGCCCATCCTTCCGGTTCTTCCACAACCTGTGTCGCTTCATAAATGCCAACTCCCCTACTGCCCCTACCACAGGGCTACCTCTGAAAGATGCAGCTCCATGGTAACAGCAGATGCCCATCAGACTGCGTCACAATCACTCGCCACTCATTCCTATTCCTAGCACGTTCACTTGCTTCCCTCACATCCATCCTCCTATCATTCAGGGCTCTCCTTACTCCATCCATCCATCCAAACCTAGGCCTCCCTCTAGCATTTAACCCATCAACTCTCGCATTCATCACCTTTTTCAGCAGTCTTTTATCACCCATCCATTCCACATGGCAAACCATCTCAGAACATTCATATCTACTCTGGCTGCAAATTCTCTCCTAACGCCCTTTCTTGCTCTCAACAATTCATTCTTAACCCTATCCAACCGAGATACACCAGTCATACTTCTAAGGCATTTAATTTCAAACACATTTAGTTTGTGTCTCTCACTTACTTTCATACCCCATAACTGTGATCCATACATCACAGTTGGCACAACCACTTTCTCATACAAAACTTTCTTAACATTCATTTCCAACCCTCTATTCTTCATCACTCCTTTCAAAGCACCCAACACTTTACATCCTTCATTCACTCTGTGACACACATCTGCTTCCACACCACCATTTGCAGCTATAACCGAGCCTAAATACTTAAACCGATGAACTTCCTTAGGTGGGTCTCCATTCAACATAACATTCAATCCAACACCATCCTCATTTCTTGTACACTTCATAACCTTATTCTTTCCCACATTCGCTCGCAACTTCCTGCTCTCACCCACCATTCCAAATTCTGACACTAACGGACACAGCTTTTCCTCTGAATCTGTCACCACCACAGTATCATCTGCAAACAGCAACTGATTCAGCTCCCACTCGTTATTATCCCCATCTACCAGTCCCAAACCTCGACCACGCATTCGCTCATCTACCTCTCTTACGACTCCATCATTATACAAATTGAACAGCCATGGTGACATCACACATTCCTGTCTCAGTCCCACACTCACTGGAAACCACTCACTCACTTCATTCCCTACCCTAACACAAGCTCTACTGCCCTCATACAAACTCTTCACTGCATGCAACAGTTTACCATCAATTCCATATAACCTCAAAACATTCCACTTTGCCTCTCTACCAACTCTATCATACGCTTTCTCAAGATCCAAATTTTCAAAATACACATCCTTACCCTTTGCTAAATATTTCTCACATAACTGCCTTACTATAAAAATCTGATGTATACAACCTCTACCTCTCCTAAAACCACTCTGCACTTCCGCGATCACATTTTCTGTCTTATCCCTAATCCTATGAATCAGTATCCTACCATACACTTTTCCTACCACACTCAACAAACTTATACCCCCAAAATTACTGCATTTATACACATCTCCCTTACCTTTGTATAGGGGCACTATACAGGCAATCACCCATTCCACTGGCACCAATGACAACATAAAGCATATATTTAACACTCTCACTAACCATTCCAATGCAGTCACACCCCTTTCTTTCAACATCTCCGCTCTCACACAATTCATTCCAGGTGCTTTACCCACTTTTGCTTCATACAATGCCCTTTTCACCTCCTCTCTTGTAATCTCTCTCTCATTTTCATCTCCCATTACTGGCAGTTGAACACCCCTTACTGCCACTATTGCTGCCTCTCTATCATCCTCAACATTTAGCAAGCACTCAAATATTTTGCCCATCATTTCCTTGCATCGTTCCCTCTTAACATCTGTCCATTCACATCTTTCACTGTCTCTTCCATCCTCGATCCACCCTACCTTACGCTCTTCACTTCTTTCCAAAACTTCTTTTTGTTCTCCTCATATGACCTATTAAAATCCTGTCCCCAGCTAACATTTGCCAACCTCTTCTTTTCCTCTACCTTCTGCTTGGTTTCCACATTTTTCTCTCTATATCTTTCATACTTCTCCCTACTGTTACATTGCAGCCATTCCTCAAAAGCCCTCTTTTTCTCTTCCACCTTCAATTTCACCTCTTCATTCCACCACTCGATGTTCCTCCTAATGCCACTTCCAACAAACCTCTTTCCACACACATCACTTGTATGCCCCACAAAACATTCTTTCATCAACCTCCATTCCTCCTCTAACTCCCCAACTTCTCTTTCTTTCACCCTGTCATATGCCACTTTCAACCTGTCCTGATATTCCTGTCTCTTCTCTGGCTTTTTCAACTCTTCCACCTTCACCATTTCCCTTCTACATCCCCCCCACTCTATTTCCCCACTCTTTTGCTACTACCACTTTGCTTCAACCAAAAAATTATCAGACATCCCAGCAGACACACTCCTAAGTGCATGCACATCTTTCACTCTACCAATCATGCTCTTTGCTATCAACACATAATCCATCAATGCTCCTTTTTTCACTCTTCCATTTGCCACTCTCATCTATGTATACTTATTTATTAACTTCTTCTTGAAAAAACTATTACCTATTACCAACTCTTGCTCCAAACACATATCTAACAGTCTCTCACCACGCTCGTTCCCACCTGGTACCCCATACTTTCCTACAACACCTTCTACCTCTTCATCACCCACTCTGGCATTCAAGTCACCTAACACAACTACATAGTTCCTTCTACTCAGTCCACCCACACACCTAGTTAACTCATTCCAAAATTTATCCAGCTCTTCTTCACTTCTCTCACATCCTTGCCCATACACACTAACAAAAGCCCTACATTCCCTACCTATCTTAGCCCTCACCCACATCAGCCTAGATGACACTTCTTTCCATTCCACTACCTTATTTATCATCCATTCACTCAGCAATAATGCCCCACATTCTCTCGCTCTCCCTCTTTCAACCCCAGACACCCTACCTGTCACATCACCAAATGCCACTTCTCCTTTTCCTTTCATCTTCGTCTCACACAATGCCAATACATCCATCCTCCTCCTACCAAACATATATCCAAACTCACATCTTTTGCTCTCTATCGTACTACAACCACGCACATTTAGACACCCCAAAACTAGAGATTGGGAAGAAATTATTCTCCCCTCTACCTTCCTTCTACTTTGACGTCTCGCGGGAGGTTAATACAAGGGGGGGATTCCCAGCCCCCTCGCCCCGTCCATTTCCAGGTTCGAATCCCGACAGTAGGTAGTAATAATCTGGAAATATTAAAGTACTTCATCACGCTATTTATGTTGTATTCAATATCCTAGACCCATACAGAGGTGGAGAATTACATTTACCCTCTGTTACTTCTGGATCGGCAGAGTGATATAACTTCAGTGGATGTTCCAGTTCACTTTATTTCATAACCTACGTGAAAGAAAGCGTTAATTTGTAGACTCCTCTCCTACAGGTCTCAGCTTCGAATACCCAAGAATAGAGAGAAAGAAAATTGATCAATTTAATTGCTTGACTGCATTACAATAATTTAGTCCAATGGTTGTCAACCTGTGGGTCATGGCCCACTAGTGGGCTATGGGCAGTTCTCAGGGAGGCCGCATACATCTAAACTTGATATCAGAAATGAAAAAATTTAAATTGAGATTAGATTACAATACACATGATTTGCCTAAAATAAATGCAGGGGTCAGTGTTTAATTTCATAATGAAAAAGTAGAACTAATAATAAAAGTGTTTTTAATATGCTTTATTATGATTTAATATTATCACTGCACAATTCTGAAGGCAGCGGGCCATGAGTAATAAGGGAAGCTAAACGTGGGACATGGGCACAAAAAGGTTGAAAATCACTGATCTAGTCACTAACCTCTGTCCATCTTGAGGAGGTAAATTATATATATTATATATGGGTATATCTGGGTCGACAGAGAGGTAAACTTGAAACATGAAAGGTGATGCAGTAGTACCATTTGTAATTAATTATAAGACATCAATAGAAGGTTTAGTTCACATTTTAATGCCTCTGTGACTAAGCGCACTAAACTATGGAATCCTCTGCTTTAAGTCTTAGGCTCGAATGCCAACGATAGGAGGTCTTTGGAATGATTTAAAAGCCTGATTGCATTGCAAATGTTCTTTTCAATAACCATGGTCCATACTGAGGAAGAGAATTAAATGTTCGTTCAGGTCAATGGAGAGTCGGCAGAGGTGGAAACTTCAAAGTAGAAAGACGCAGTAGTGAATTCTTAAACCCAGAAACAGATCCCAGGTTCAAATCCCGAAAGTAGGAAGTAAAAACTGGGAATTATTTAATTGACTGACTGAATTTTATTCTATTCGCTAACCTCAGTTCATTTTGAAGAGAAATGTCTTAATGTGAGGGTCGGAAGAACGATAAAGCTTCAGAGCAGAAAATTACATTGGTTGTCTCTGCAATTCTGAAACATTAGTAAGAGTTTCAGTTCTCACTGAGCTGTAAACTTCTCTTCTACGGGTCCAAAGATCGAATCCTGATAGGAAATAAAAATATGGTGTGAGCTAAATGTGTAACTGTTTTATAATGTTCTATACAATAATGTGGAGGAGGACTCTGCAACTCATTGTAAGATAATTTAATGACCAAAAAAGTCCTGTTTGTGCTTTGCTTAGTTGCTTTTGTCCTTATTTGAGTTAAATGGACAAAACCTCATTCCTTTTCATCCTCCATTAAAAAAAAAAAAAGAGGGTTGACCTTAATGAGCTTTTCCTTAAAATATTTTTTTTCGTGAATGCAAGGCTCTCTCTCTCTCTCTCTCTCTCTCTCTCTCTCTCTCTCTCTCTCTCTCTCTCTCTCTCTCTCTCTCTCTCTCTATAAGATTCGCTAGTCGCATACAATTTCATGCCATCTCTTGGAATGCCTTTGGAATTAGACACTCTCCTAAACTCACTGCACTTAGAGCCTATGTTTATCGTCATCATCCGCAGGTTATTTTCATACAAGAGGCTTTTCCTGGTGGTGCACCACCAGGGGAGGAGGCTCCTATGCTCACAGGGTATGTTTCATATGTGCATTATACCAGAAGAGGACTCATTACCTACATTCATTCCTCCATACCTCACATGCTCCTTGGTTCTTCTGCACAAGTTGATATGACCTTTCAGCTCTTTGAAATCACTGTCGGGAATGGTACTCTTCGATTGTGCAATGTCTACTCTGCCCCAGGTGTGATTAATCTACCAGCCCTTCCAATACCTACAGACAGTGGAATGATCTATATGGGGGATTTTAACGCCAGACACCCCGCCCTTGGTGACTCATCTCTCACTCCCAATCGCGGTGGCAAGCCTCTGCTCGACTACATCCGCCGCTACCGCCTCACCCGCTGGGATACTGGTGGTGCCACACACGCTCGTGGGGGTACTGTAGATCACATTCTCACAACTGGCCTTGTGGAACCTAATGTCTCCTGCTCTTCTATCCCTTCTCTCTTTTCTGACCATGTTGCCCTTAGCCTGAAATACTCCATACTTCAGACTCCAGCTACCCTCTCCCATCACCGCACCCGCATCTCTATCCCTCCCAAATACTGTCCCACTTATATTTCCTTTATCTCTCACCTCCTTCCCACTTTTGATCTCCTTTCTCCAGACAGCTTATACAACTCACTGGTGGATTCTACACATGACTTCTACACGCATTATGTTCTCAGACCACACGTTCCACGTCGCCCTGAGGCCCATTCCTGGACTTTGGATCAGCGTATTGCCCAGGCGGAAAGGACAGCTGTGGATGCTGGACTCTCCTTTCAAAGACAGCCCACCCCTGACCACCTGCACCAATATCAGTTGGCGAGGGATGATCTAGTTGCCCTGCAGAAGTGTGTGCACACGGAGTATTGGCAGAAATTTACGGATAGTATTAACCATCAGACTAGCACTGGGACTATGTGGCATCTTATAAGGAAGGCTGTCAAGAAGAAACCCACCTGTGCTCTACACCACAGTCCACTTGAGTACGCTCAGGACCTCATTACTACCTGGTCAGCACAGTCACAAACTTGCAACCTTCCCGGGAACGTTCAAGAGGCACTCTCCACCCACCGCAGTGTTCGTAACCTCCGCCTAATGGGTGCATTACTACAGACGGATGAAGAGGATGACATCCCATTCACAGAGGATGAACTACGACGTGCTCTTGCTAGGATTAAGGCTACTGCCCCTGGGGAGGATGGTCTTACATATCAAGTTCTCCGTCTTCTTCAGAAAGTTCCTGGTAACCCCCTACTGCGCCTCTTCAATCTTTGCTTTTGCTTGGGGCATGTGCCCTCTGCCTGGACCAGAAGCACTATTATTCCTCTACCAAAACCTGGAACCGACAAATTTAGGCCTATCTCCCTCACCTCCTGCTTCAGCAAAGTGTTTGAACGCATCCTTCTTGCCCGGCTCATGCACCGTCTACAGGATAAACTCTCCCCCAGTCTTTATGGTTTCCTCCCACAACGGAGCACACATCACTGCCTCGCTGAACTCTACACCCGTCTTTCTCCCACCAGTGTGGTCGCCTTCCTGGACCTCAAATCTGCCTTCGATATAGCCAACAAGGAAATTATTCTTGACCAGCTGGTGGACTTTGGAGTTCGGGGGAACATACTGAAATGGATACGGGGATATCTCTGCAACAGAACATCAAGCGTCCTTTTTAAAGGGTCGTATAGCTCCTATGAACGGTTTGAACTGGGTACTCCTCAGGGGGGTGTGCTAAGTCCTTTTCTATTCAATATCCTTATGCATCGTCTACTCTCCCTCCTTCCTGTCATCCCCGGTACTACAGTTACCTGCTATGCTGACGACATATGCATCCACACGACCTCAACTCACGACCTTCAGCACATGCTCCATGACTTTTACGTGTCTGCTACCTCCTGTGGCCTTATTATCTCCCCAGAAAAAAGCAGGATTTTTACTTCACGCAACTGCAGAGCACTGCCCGCATTCGCCATGGGTGGTAATGTCATCCCTCACTGCACACAGTACACGTATTTAGGTGCACCTGTCCGGATCACCCCAGCTATACCTGCTCGTCAACGAATTCATCCCTTTGTGAAGAGCCTTCTTGACCGTCTGGAGCCCCGCTTTGCACCTGTCAAGTGGCTTGCCAACAATGCTGCAGGAGTCTCCATCCCAGTGGCGAGGACCCTCTACATCCTACTACTTCGGTCAGTGGTTGACTATCTGTCTCCTGCCTTATGTCAACTTCCTAAACCAGCTCTCGAGCCACTTGAAAAGTTCCAGAATCGAGTCATGAGATTTATCTTGGGATGTTCTCTCTCTACCCGTATTGTGAGTATGCAGTTGGAGCTCAACTTACCCCCTCTTGTGGAGAGGATTTATGCCAATGTGTCCTATTTTACTGTTAAGTGTCTTCACTACCCCTTTCTTGCTCCGTACTTCTCTGCTGTCATGAGGACGTCCCTTGATCCAGACGCACCCAGGCTCCCACTTCGAGCAGGAGGTCATAACCTTATCAGGGTGGTGAGTGACATTCTCCGTGGCCTTGACATCGACCTGCCAGTGCAGGCGGCTGTCCCAGATTTACCACCCTGGCGTGTCCCCCTCCCCGCTGTCACATATACACCGACCTCGAAGGATGTCTATCCCCCCTTGCAGAGACAGTTAGCTCTGGAGACTATCGCTGATGTATCCACGTCTGTCCCTGCAGCACACCACGTCTATGTTGATGGTTCTGTGCAAGCAGATGGGAGGGCGGCATGTGCTGTGTTTTCCCCCACCATGGAGCCGCCTGTGCCGGCTGATTCATGGATTGGCCGTAGACTACCCACCTCGTCGAGCTCCACCTACTGTGAACTGAATGCCATCTTGGATGCCGTGACTCTCCTTGTTCGACGACGAGTGAATGGGGTAATAATTTGTGACTCCCAATCGGCCCTACAAGCCCTATCCTCGCCAAGACCTATCTGTGGCCGTGCTGTGGGAAATATACTATGTCGCCTCGCAGCCGCTCGGGATGCTTCTCTTGTTGTGTCATTTGTGTGGACTCCATCCCACATTGGGCTGACTGGCAACGACACAGCGGATCGTCTTGCCAAGGCGGCCTGTATGCTGGATGGGCATGCTGTGGACGCTGAGCCCTCCCTCCGATGCCTACGTAACATCATCTACTCAGCTGGGTTTGCCATGACGGTCCAGCGCAGGGACACGGAGAGGGCCAACAGTGTGTCCATACAGCACCATGATCACTTCCTTCACAGTCGCTACAAGTATCGCAGACGCGGGTTAATGGTGCGGAAAAACAATGTAGTTAGTGCTCGGCTCAGAATGGGGTATCGGCCTTTATGGCAGGTCTCCCAGACTCTAGATATGCCACAGTACACCTCCTGTACATTATGCGACCGAACTAATGCTAACACTCTTGACCACTATTGTCTTCAGTGCCCCGCAGTGAGAGATGTTTTACCACGAGGTCAGAACTTAATACAGATCTGCTCATTTTTACTTAATGATGACAACCTTGATGTTATTCTTGCTCGTTTTCCTCACTTTGGTGGCCATTAATTATATTGAATTATACATATATTTTCTGTATGTTGCTATATAATTCTGTTTGTGCATTCTGCGTTTCTCTGAGCTTTACTTTTGCATATAATGTACTCTGTGCTGCCATTCTGTGAGTTGTGTGTTAGTATGCAGCAATGTTTTATCAATATGTACACCTCCCTGTAAACCATGTTTAATTCTTGATTTTATATCCATTTGAAGCATTATTTGTATGAACTCATGTAATGTCTGACGCCTTGGCGCAATAAATTAATAAAATAAAATAAAATAATCTCTCTCTGATGAACACAATAACTATAAATGAAACAAACACAGACGCACACGTATGCAATGTTTGGTCAGTTCACTCATATAGATTGTGGGAAGATAGGTCATGGCCCACATACACACACACACACACACACACACACACACACACACACACACACACACACACACACACATGTACGAATAGCAATATATCCTCGAATATCTAAGAATTAATTTGGATTCCATGTTTCTCTCTTCTTTCCATTTTTTTTTATTTTTTTTACTGAAGTATTTCTTTTGGCAATGTAAAACTTTCTTACATTGTTACACTTCTTTATTTTACATTTTAAACTATTTATTTTATTTTGGAACTGGTTTTATATATTTTGACTTTTAATTTTCATTATATTCTCCACATTTTTATTTTGCCATTTATAAATAATAGTCTTTATTAGTTAAAGAGTGCTTTACAATACCAAAGGACTCGAGTTCAAGTCCCTTCTTTGCCTCACTTATCTAGTTATGAGAATATGAAATGGGAAGTGATGGCGTCTGTCGTTTCCTACTTCTTGCTAGCTCAACAGGTATAACAAGCACATGTGGATGTGAGAGGCCAATTGGGGAACGAACTTCACCTTGAGCTCAGGAAGGAAAACAGGCGAAGTTTTGTGAATCACAAGGAGTTGGCATTCGCATAAGGGTGGACACGGATCTTATGAAGATGGGGGATTAAGGGTGGATGCCCTTCCTAACGCCACATATTGGATTCGAAACCGCGTTAGTACAGTGGTAACGCGCTGGCTTCGTATTCGCGAGGTCGAAAGATCGGTTCCCATCCAAGACCGAGAGTTTAAGCTGTTTCCTGGCAGGTACTGCTGTGGTTGTGCACCACAGTGGGGGGTTGGGGCTTGCCCCGGCTGACGAATACCCATTGTATAATGGAGATAAAGGTTTATTATTATTATTATTATTATTGTTATTATTATTATTATTATTATTATTATTGTTATTATTATTATTATTATTATTATTATTATTATTATTATTATTATTATTATTATTATTATTATTATTATTATTATTATTATTATTATTATTATCTTCTAGACTCGCGCTCTTTATCACTGAGTTATCCCCCCCCCCTTAAGAAAAGGTACCGTTTTATTTGTATCATCTAGTCCTTATTCGAATGGGATGGAAACAGGTATGCTGGAGCTGGGAAATTAAGGCTGGATGCCCTCCCTAACGCGCTAAGGTGGGATTGGACCCTCAATCACTGAGCCACCGAGGCCGCCGGAAAGGAAGGATGGATGGATTCGGTTTTACGTCACGAACTCCCTTTTCTACTAAGGGCTAGGACGGTTGCCTTCTTAGGAAGGACTTGTTTTGGCAGATGTAATCGTTACCCTGAGTGTATGCCCTTACTAATCTCTGTCCGTGACGGGGCGCGAACCTTCGACCTGCCGCCTCAGAGTCGCAGACGCTACCATTTTGCCACGGAGACTATGGTCCTGAAAGAGAAAAGGCATTCATATATAATTGTTGATTTGACGTGAGTTAAGATACGACAGACACTATCATTTTCACCTTCATTTCTTCGTTAACATGCACCGTTTCATGTCACAATGAGTCCCCATTCGAAAAGGGGTGGATACAGGCATGTCAAATCTGTGGAATTAAAGCTGGATGCCTTTCTTATCATCTCACGGTATGGCCGAACTTACGTTAGTCGTTTCCTGACTCACTTGCTCCGCCATTCAGCTAACCAGGCCCCCTCATTTCTTCGTCCATGGATGGATTCGGTTTTACGTCACGAACTCCCTTTTCTACTAAGGGCTAGGACGGTTGCCTTCTTAGGAAGGACTTGTTTTGGGAGATGTAATCGTTACCCTGAGTGTATGCCCTTACTAATCTCTGTCCGTGACGGGGCGCGAACCTTCGACCTGCCGCCTCAGAGTCGCAGACGCTACCATTTTGCCACGGAGACTATGGTCCTGAAAGAGAAAAGGCATTCATATATAATTGTTGATTTGACGTGAGTTAAGATACGACAGACACTATCATTTTCACCTTCATTTCTTCGTTAACATGCACCGTTTCATGTCACAATGAGTCCCCATTCGAAAAGGGGTGGATACAGGCATGTCAAATCTGTGGAATTAAAGCTGGATGCCTTTCTTATCATCTCACGGTATGGCCGAACTTACGTTAGTCGTTTCCTGACTCACTTGCTCCGCCATTCAGCTAACCAGGCCCCCTCATTTCTTCGTCCATGGATGGATTCGGTTTTACGTCACGAACTCCCTTTTCTACTAAGGGCTAGGACGGTTGCCTTCTTAGGAAGGACTTGTTTTGGCAGATGTAATCGTTACCCTGAGTGTATGCCCTTACTAATCTCTGTCCGTGACGGGGCGCGAACCTTCGACCTGCCGCCTCAGAGTCGCAGACGCTACCATTTTGCCACGGAGACTATGGTCCTGAAAGAGAAAAGGCATTCATATATAATTGTTGATTTGACGTGAGTTAAGATACGACAGACACTATCATTTTCACCTTCATTTCTTCGTTAACATGCACCGTTTCATGTCACAATGAGTCCCCATTCGAAAAGGGGTGGATACAGGCATGTCAAATCTGTGGAATTAAAGCTGGATGCCTTTCTTATCATCTCACGGTATGGCCGAACTTACGTTAGTCGTTTCCTGACTCACTTGCTCCGCCATTCAGCTAACCAGGCCCCCTCATTTCTTCGTCCATGGATGGATTCGGTTTTACGTCTCGAACTCCCTTCTCTACTAAGGGCTAGGACGGTTGCCTTCTTAGGAAGGACTTGTTTTGGCAGATGTAATCGTTACCCTGAGTGTATGCCCTTACTAATCTCTGTCCGTGACGGGGCGCGAACCTTCGACCTGCCGCCTCAGAGTCGCAGACGCTATTATTTTGCCACGGAGACTATGGTCCTGAAAGAGAAAAGGCATTCATATATAATTGTTGATTTGACGTGAGTTAAGATACGACAGACACTATCATTTTCACCTTCATTTCTTCGTTAACATGCACCGTTTCATGTCACAATGAGTCCCCATTCGAAAAGGGGTGGATACAGGCATGTCAAATCTGTGGAATTAAAGCTGGATGCCTTTCTTATCATCTCACGGTATGGCCGAACTTACGTTAGTCGTTTCCTGACTCACTTGCTCCGCCATTCAGCTAACCAGGCCCCCTCATTTCTTCGTCCATGGATGGATTCGGTTTTACGTCACGAACTCCCTTCTCTACTAAGGGCTAGGACGGTTGCCTTCTTAGGAAGGACTTGTTTTGGGAGATGTAATCGTTACCCTGAGTGTATGCCCTTACTAATCTCTGTCCGTGACGGGGCGCGAACCTTCGACCTGCCGCCTCAGAGTCGCAGACGCTACCATTTTGCCACGGAGACTATGGTCCTGAAAGAGAAAAGGCATTCATATATAATTGTTGATTTGACGTGAGTTAAGATACGACAGACACTATCATTTTCACCTTCATTTCTTCGTTAACATGCACCGTTTCATGTCACAATGAGTCCCCATTCGAAAAGGGGTGGATACAGGCATGTCAAATCTGTGGAATTAAAGCTGGATGCCTTTCTTATCATCTCACGGTATGGCCGAACTTACGTTAGTCGTTTCCTGACTCACTTGCTCCGCCATTCAGCTAACCAGACCCCCTCATTTCTTCGTCCATGGATGGATTCGGTTTTACGTCACGAACTCCCTTCTCTACTAAGGGCTAGGACGGTTGCCTTCTTAGGAAGGACTTGTTTTGGCAGATGTAATCGTTACCCAGAGTGTATGCCCTTACTAACCATGAATAAGTGAAATTATTGCTTTTATCGCCACAGATAGAGGCGGGCTCAACCGAAAGTCCTTTTGTATAGTAAAGCAGTGCTTTACTCATCAAATTCGTTGCTGCATTCCAACTCCAGCCTAATTCATCTAATTATGAGAGGATGTGTAATTGCATGTCACGAGAGATTAGTTGGAGGGATAGTGTTCATTTAGTCATGATGCAGAAAACGATCTTATTGAAAATGGAAATTAATATTCATTTAGTTATGTTCTCATTACGCCTGCTGCGTTGACATGGTCTACCTAAAAGACAATAAATCCCACACTCTTTCCTGATTTTGTCTCTCTCTCATAATGTCAAGGACGGCACTAGGAGCCACAGCAACTCAGTGGTACAACGCACGAGTTGGGAAATGGAAAGCCTAACACACAATGGTTCGATTCCACTTCGGGGCGTTTGGAGGGGCATCCAACTTTAATGCTCCTTTAAGATCCAGCATGTCAGTGCATACACTCAGGGTAACGATTACATCTGCCAAAACAAGTCCTTCGTAAGACGGCAACCGTCCTAGCCCTTAGTAGAAAAGGGAGTTCGTGACGTAAAACCGAATCCATCTGTGTCCACCTACATGCGAGAAGGCATTAATTCTGACATAAAACAGCGTAGAATTCACGGACGCTACTACCCTCTCCTCCTTTTCCAAAATCTTCAGTGTGAAATTTTAATTGCAATAGTATTCAAAATGGCTACACAAGCCACTGAAAGAGAACACCTCAGGTTCTTCTGAGTGAGAGCCAAACTCTATTACCTTTGAACTCTGAAGGGCGACTGTACTTAATGTTCAGTCTTCAATAATTGTAACAATATACTTCCTGAAAGAGAAAGGGAAAGAGAGAGAGAGAGAGAGGAGAGAGAGAGAGAGAGAGAGAGAGAGAGAGAGAGAGAGAGAGAGAGAGAGAGAGAGAGAGAGAGAGAGAGAGAGAGAGAGAGAATATCTTCCAAGCCTTGCCTATGATATATATATATATATATATATATATATATATATATATATATATATATATATATATATATATAATATATATATAGATAGATAGATAGATAGATAGATAGATAGATAGATAGTGAACGAGCGTGAGAAAAAAAAACGCGCATGTGATTACCTAATTGTGATTACCTAATTGTGTTTACGGGAAAGAGCCCAAAGCTCGTATCTTCCCGTCTCCTCATCGGTTCCATTTTAGACTTAGTCA
>JAXCGZ010000830.1:37500-38940 GCA_037179515.1 Halocaridina rubra
AAGCATGAACCATTTTTTCACCCCGACCGGGACTCGAACCTAGGACTTATAATTACTAAGTCAAGGCGCTACCAACTACACACCACAGAAGGTTAAAAGGAATCCAACCTTATAGCTTATATCTGCTATACTTAGGGATGAACGCATTCCATCTGAATGCCACTATGTTCATATTACAGATTCCCCAACCTCACTCGTGGCTTCATTTTAGCATTTAATTCAATTCCCAATCTCATTCGGGTCATACAATAACCGAGCAAGCACATTACATATGTGAAAGCATGAACCATTTTTTCACCCCGGCTGGGACTCGAACCTAGGACTTATAATTACTAAGTCAAGGCGCTACCAACTATATACCACGGAAGGTTAAAAGGAATCCAACCTTATAGCTTATATCTGCTATACTTAGGGATGAACGCATTCCATCGGAATGCCACTATGTTCATATTACAGATTCCCCAACCTCAAAAAAATGGTTCATGTTTCCAAATATGTAATGTGCTTGCTTGGTTATTGTATGACCCGAATGAGATTGGGATTTGAATTAAATGCTAAAATGAAGCCACGAGTGAGGTTGGGGAATCTGTAATATGAACATAGTGGCATTCAGATGGAATGCGTTCATCCCTTAGTATAGCAGATATAAGCTATAAGGTTGGATTCCTTTTAACCTTCTGTGGTGTGTAGTTGGTAGCGCCTTGACTTAGTAATTTTAAGTCCTAGGTTCGAGTCCCGGTCGGGGTAAAAAAATGGTTCATGTTTTCACATATGTAATGTGCTTGCTTGGTTATATATATATATATATATATATATATATATATATATATATATATATATATATATATATATATATATATATATATATATATATATATATATATATATATATATATATATATATATATATATATATATATATACATAATATATATATATATATATATATATATATATATATATATATATATATATATATATATATATATATATATATATATACATACTCAGAGTATATGCATTATACCTGTGCATTAAGAAAGGCATTAGTATATGAATGCCTCAAGGCCAATGTAATGAAGGGAAGGCACTAGAGGGCCACATAGCCGTTTGATTCTTCTAAGTGGCACTGTTATAAAAGAGTGCAATTATAAACCTTAAGTTTCCTCATAATAGAAAGGGAGACTACTACTACTACTAAAATAATAATAATAATAATAATAATAATAATAATAATAATAATAATAATAATAATAATAATAATAATAATAATAATAATAATAATAATAATAATAATAATAATTATTATTATTATAATAATAATAATAATAATAATAATAATAATAATAATAATAATAATAATAATAATAATAATAATAATAATAATAATAATAATAATAATAATAATAATAATAATAATAATAATAATAATAATAAATT
>JAXCGZ010000831.1:15000-38886 GCA_037179515.1 Halocaridina rubra
TAAAGAGACTCCTGTGGAATATCTTTGTCTATCAGTCTGGGGTTGGCACCATGACATTTAAGCTCTTTTACTAGATTATAAGTAAGCCATGATAGGCATTAATGACTTGGAGAAGACATCTGAAATGGGTCGTATTATTGTCATCCTCTCTATTCTTGTCAACTAGCAAATCTAAAGCAGTATTATCTCTTGGGTCAACTGTGCACATGGCAAGCTACAAGGGTATAACTGATAATACCCACCTAAGTGAAACACTGTTGGGCGACATCGTCAGTCACTTCTACAACTCCTACTACCACCTAGAATCAAGCTCTTCAAAATCATTAAACTCTACTATGATAACAAGAGGCTGCAACATGCTAGCTCTTGCTCAAAAGAGCCTAAACTAGATCCACATAGTAAAAACTGTAATTATAAAACAGATTACATTAACTTTAAACATTAATAATTACATAAGAAGACCGGTACAGTTAAAACAAAAATAAGGGAGTTCTTAGTAACTTGAAGGAATATTTTCTTTCCTTTCTCAAGTTGGACATGAATTCAAAATGATCTGCATTAATAAATTCTAGAACCTAGTGATGATATTCTGAAGTGAGCTCAAATTTGATGAACTGGTGAGTTTGAATTAATTCTTCAAAAAATCACCAGCATATGCATATGCTTAGATTTCTTATTCAGCATTATGGGGTGTAATACAGTCTGATGCCGACATTTCTCCCACTGTCTGCTGTTATTATAAACAGTCCATTTGTTTATGTAATTTTATTTTGTAGCCAACTGTAGTGGATCAGCCTCATATAAATTTGTTTGTATTGTTTGATTATAAGCTGCTTACAACCTAAATCACTATAATTTAAAGATTCCAAGGGACTAATTGCATCTCTTAAAATATATTAAGTACTCTAGAAATGTAAAATATGTAACAAAGTCACCTATTTCCAAGTTGGTAGTTGATGAAAATGCCTAGGTTTGCTCACTAATGGAGAAGAACAAAAATACTTGTGAAAATGAATGCAAATGTACACAATTTCAGAGCGTATATATACATGAACCATTTTTCCCCTTATTTGGGAAGTGGCTGAGTCAAGGCAAACTACTCTTGATTCTTTGGGAATAGAAAATAATGAGGAGAGGATTCCCAGTCTCCTCGCTCCGCTCCTTTTAGTCGACTCTTACGACACTCAGGGGAACATTGAGGAAGTACTCTAACCCCCATCCCTCTGACCGTAATGGTCAGTTATGCCCAACTGAGGTTTTTTGCTTTATGTATTCTTGGTCCATATCAACAATCTTTTGGCCAACTAATGTTCTCCATATTGACTCCCACCATCCTGCTACTCTAACCATAGAAAAGTAGGAGCAGATTGCGTGATTTGTTGTGCTACAGTCCATTGAGTGGCACAACTGGGGAGAACCATTACAGTGAAAGCTGTTTTTTTGGGAAAATGTTGGTTTAGTGGACAAATGCATAAACAAGAAAATTCATGAGGAAATAATTGCACAGCTTAAACTGAACTTAATTGCACATAAAGCAGCAGTGAAAGTTGGTTTTAGGGAAATTCTTGGTTTGGTGGACAAATGCATAAACAAGAAAATTAATGAGGAAATAATTGCACAACTTAACACAGAAATTAATCGCACTAAAAGCAGCAATTACAGTTATCTACCTATGAATTTTTGTTGATTTGCATCAAATAAAAATAATCTCTGGCGAGCTGGTCAAAGTTAATTCAATAGACTACCAACATAAACCAATGTACATTGCACACAATTTACAACATAGAAATAAATTTGCTAAATATATGGTACCTGTCTAAGGTACCTTCTTAATGTTAACAAGAAACGAGAGAGATATGGGAATTCCAGACTGTAAATAAACTAACAATATTTTTACACATAATAACTTCAGTAAAATTTTTACTTTTTTAAAGAAAGGAAACTTGAAAAATGAAATATGGCATAGGTCTGCAAGAACAGCATAGAACAGTGATCTCATCTCCTTGCCTATAAAAAAAACAAGATTTTTCTTCACCAAGAGCAAGATCCTCCTTAAATCATGATAATTTATTACACACATATGAAAAAATATTACCAACACAAATGACACCTCTCACAGTCACATTGTGCCAGAACCCTTCCTCTCAATCATTAAGTGGGATTGAAAATCAGGGTTTTGGCTAGGAACATTCTAAACTTATCTAGGCAGCCTCAGAGCATGCTACTTTTCAGTCTGCACCTGTAAGATTTAACTTGATGTACTTGATAAATAGGGTAAGTTTTCAACATGTGGCCTAATTGCTTTACTTGTCCATACTGCTGTGTTGCACACAGGTAACCCACGGATTGACCCCATTGCTGCTTTGCCTTGCCTATCCACTCCATCTATTTTTACCCAAAATCTGTCATCCATAACCCACCTGCATTACCCATGAATTATGTATCTTAATATTTGTATAATTTATATTTTATATTCTATACTTTATACTTTGTATGTATAGTGTACACACTGTCGTTTTTCTGTACCAACACCCTTATTCTCCATCGCAAAAGGGGATAAAAAAGCTGGGTTCAAGCCAAGAACATTAATAGCTTATCTAGAATGCCTAAGGGTACACTAATTTTCAGTCCATACCCATAATATACAAGCTGATATGTTTGACAAATAAAGCAAGTCTTCAACATTTGACCTCGTTTTCTTACTTATCCGCACCACTGACTCACACACTTGTGACCATGGAGTGGACCCATTGCTGTTTTGCCTCACCTCTCCATGCCACCTTACCTTTTGTCTCCATACCATCTACTTTGCAGCAAGCTCGTCCTCCAATAGAATGCCCAACAAACCCATACAGGCCTCATATCCCTTCAGGCTGTTTCCTGCGCCTCCTGACAAAAGTTAGAGCTGCCCTTCCAGACGCCAAATAAATGGAATCGAACATCCTCGTCTACAAGGCACTCCCTTTGCTAGGAGGGTAGACGGCCTCCTGCTGGATCCGTCAGCCAACCAAGGAGTTCATCCCCTTCCTTCAAAAGTCTTGGCAGTGCATTTCTGCCCTTCAGGTTGGAGTCTGCACCTCCTGACGCCAGATAGAGCTGCCCTTTTAGAAGCCAACAAGGTAGAAAAATATGCCCTCATCTTCAAAGCTGACCCTCTATGAGATGTGTAGACAGCCTCCTGCTGGACCTGACGGCCGACCAAGGCATGCACCCCCTTTGCTCAAAGGCCTCAGCAGTGACTTCATGCCCTTCAGGTTGGCTCCCATGTCTCCTGACGCCAATTAGACACTCCTTTCAGGACACCAATGAGATGGAGATGGACACCCTCTTCTTAAAGGCTGACCCTATTCTGCATGCATTGACAGCCTTCTGCTGGACCTGGTGGCCAACCAAGGCATGCACCCCCTAGACTCAAAGATCGCAGCAGTGTCTTCATTTCCCAGACCAAAGACTGTCAGACAACTACAGAAGTTTGTTGCAAAGGTCAATTATTACATCTGGTTCTTCCTGGAAATCGCCAACTTCATGGCCTCCATCTAAAGCTCACTCTCAGAAAAATTGAAAAAGCAAAACTGGGGCACCCCTTAACACACTGCTTCGAACAATCAAAAATAGTTCTCACAAAGGCAATGAAACTGACCTTCCCACCTCCTAATGCCCCACTCTTACTTCCCATGGATGCAAGTGATATGGCTGTGGGTACAGACTCCCTCATAAACATCTCCACGTGCTCCTCGCCAACATATGCCTGGTCAACACAGATATATTTCACTCTCTTCCACGCTCAGACACATGTTTCATATCTACATAACCCAACTCATTCAAGCCACTATAGGTAAATTAGAATCCAGCCGCAAAACTTTCACCCTGTGACCCATCATCCGTAACCCACCTGAAGCACCTAAGAATGATGTACCTTATTTTGCAGTTTATATTCTATACTTTATATTTTATTTCTAGTGTACACACAGTTGTTCTTTTCTTTTAGTTTTTCCAAGAGGGCAGTTTTTCTGTACCATCTCCCTTCCTCACGATCATGGAATGGGATATAAAAAATAGGGCTCAAGCCAGGAATGTTCTAAGCTTATTTAGAACACCTCAGGTTATGCTACTTTTCAGTCAGTACCCATGAGATATAATTGACGTATTTTATCAATGAAGTAATTCTATAACATGTGACCTCATTGCTATTCTCATATTTACTGCTGACTTGCAGATCATTAACATATACCTCGCCCTTTACCTTCAAACGTCAACAATTGTGATACCCCAGATTTGTGTTGTATTAAGAGATCATACATGCATTCTACCCCTAATGTTTTTATGTACTCAGTAGAGAAACTTTGCGACCTTCACCACTGCTGCCAACTGCATGCTGCTTGCCTTTACTATGTCAGGTACCTTCAGATCACCTAACAGTGAGTGGACCGACCCTGAACCACCTCTTCTGCAGACGAGAATCACAGATTTTTCATTAATCCTAATGAATAACTATTATTTTTAAATATATAATATTACATATTATTTTCATATATACTGTATATGCTGAATTACAGAAATGCTGAACACATAGTAGAGTAGGAACTCTCTGACCTCTGAGCCAGTTACAGCATTAGAGGATCCACTATGTTTCGTCTATTTACTTCAGTAATGTATGGATCCTGACATCCCAGAGTTGTACAGAGAATAACCTGCACTGATTAACAGGTTATTCTCTTGGTTGAATCATCAGTGTGCTGCTTTGCTGTTACCATCTCGAGTAGGATTAGTGTAATGGACGTCATGGACCTCATAAAGTGGCATCCCTTCAAATCTCGTTAATTTCAGAAAGCTAAGCAACCTCATCTTGGAAGGAGAACAAGACAAAAGAGCTGCTGAAGGTGTACAAATTTCTACAAAAACTGGAATGTTCTCTGATTGAAACTGGGTGTCATCAAAACCAATCTACAAAACGAATTCATATTTTACCCCTTCAGCAGAGAGGCTGCTTACAAGATCATAGCAATTGGTGCCTGAATGAGTTCTGTCTAGCTCAAAATATCTGATTAATATTCCAATTGCCCAATCAAAAGGCTGCCTCTTCAAGGTAGTGTTTGTTATCGCTACCATTAAGTGTACCATAAAGGTAGAGGGCAGGCTAATTTTCACCAGGCATATGTTAGTCCGCGTTGCTGTACCTCCTCTTATGGATATTAAACTGGGCATCTGGAGCACCTTTGTTGTGAGGGCTTACAACCTAAAACCCTGTAGGTGCTTCAGGTCCCAAAGCTTTGGCCTCCATAAAATCACCTGCTCCTACCCAGTGAAGTGAGTCTGCTGCAGTAAGGAGTATTAGACAGAACAATGCCTCAGCAAGTAGCGAAGGAAAAACACTTTCTCATTACCCAAACTGATGTGGTAATCATCATGCTTAGCACTCTCATTGTCCAGAGAGGCAGAAAAGGATGCCTGTAAAGCCTTCACCTGCTCCTACCAAGCCTTCCAACACCATCCCAAGCATTATTTCTACTCACCTAACCACCTTCAATGCTTGGCACTGCCCCTCTCATACCATTCCAAGTCTTATTAACTCTCCACCATCCCCATCGTCATTGCACCCTCTCAAAGCACCCACAACTCCTTGCATGTCCCGGCTCACTTTCCTGCTCCTGCACACCTCTTGTCTCACTCTCTCTGTCTGTCCAAGAAACCCCTTTCAACTCCCGACATCCTAGACTTAGAAAATGATCCTCTGCTCCTGAGAACTCCTCTCCACCCCATCTACTTCATGCATCCCCTCTTTCTCCAACAGAAATTGCCTCACGGATAATGCATGACCACCAGCCCCTCTTCACCTAATTAGAAATTAAGGAATCAATTGCAGCTGCGATCAATTCTGTTATAGTGTTGATTGGGAATGGCGAGGACCTCCCAACTAAATCTTATTCAACCTGATTTTTTTATCAGTTAAGTCAGTTGTTGATGAGGCACTAGCAAAGAGGTTAAAATGCCAACAACTTCGCCAAGCCTTCACCCCTTCCCCCTGCTGCACCTAGGTTATTCAAGATGCCTGAACTCAGATCCTGCAATGGAATGCTCAGAGGTTAAGGAACAAAATCCAAGCTCTGGACTGCTTAGCCAAGCCAGAACAAATTGATGTGATCATGGAGTATGGAAGACAACACTCCAAAAATATAAGGGCACTGGTGGGGTAGGTATGAAAATTTGGCATAAACCAATTGGCAGGGCAACAAAGGCCAATCACTACCACATTCAATATAGAGCAATCCCAATAGTCAATATATACAAACTTTAAAAAAAATGAAAAATAGAAACGAATGTGTGTGTGGCCCATAAATAGCCTCGTCAAGATGATTTCTGCTCTGCGACCTGACGTTCTAGATTTACACCAGCAAGAGGCAGTCTTTGACAGATTTAAATTTAAAACTGGAAGGCAAACTGTTCCAGAAGGTTTGCCATTCATTAAGTAAAAAGGTTTAATAAACTTATAAATCTCTGTATGAGGGATCTGAATCTTTGAGGGTCATTAATCATGAATGGCTCTCTTGGTCATAAAGTTAGGTTGCTCATTTCCCCTAATACCCATATGTGCTGGAACCCAACAGAAAATTACCTTTTTATATCTGGTATGAAGACGATACAACCAGGAATGAATCTATTCTACTAGCAGGTGTATTAGATCATAAGAGCTTAGTGCTTGGATGGAAAATTTTGAATCAGAGTGTACGACAATTTTGGTGAAGGGGAGAGAGAAAATATAAAGAAGAACATCAATGATGGCGACCAGTTCCACAATGAAAACAGAACACTGCAGAGGCAACCATTCACTACGTTCTACTCTTCCAACATGAACACTAGCAATGACAACCCCATCCTCTGATTTAAATCCATATGTGTAGAACTGCTTGTAATCACATGCTCTAAATTATGTGTAAAGAATCTGTCCCTTGTCACATCCCTAGACTCATCTCTATGTAATTCTTTAAGGTTACAAACCAGTGAAGATGAGATTAGCCATGGAGGATACTATGGGTCTTTTAAATTGCACACAGGCAGAGATTCTAATCCAATCAGATGACACTGTTCAGAATATCGAACATCCAGCAATTTTAATGCACACGGCCAAAATTGGCTACATCTGCCACCATAAGCTGGTCAGAAAACTGGTTAGAATTTCTATCTGGACCTTTTGTTCTAACTTAATAATGCAGGGACAACTCTTCTCGTCGAAGTGAGTGGAAATTCATAAGCATCCACCAGTACGCTCTAAATGGGAGATGTGTGATAATTACCAGTGCAGATATCCAATGCCATATGATGCACAACACTAGTTTCTACAAGGTAGTTTTTCAATCTTTGTGTCGACTTTATTGACACAGAGATCGATAAAGTCGAAGGAATAATTCTCTATCAGCCCCCAATTACATAATGAAACAATTCTAATTAAATCTAGACAATGTGTCAGTCTTTGAGCATGTTCCATCACATATGATCTAAAAGTAAGATTAGCATCAAGAGTGATTTTAAAAACTTTTCTTCATTTATATAAGGAAAGGTATAATTTTTCAGCATTAATGCCAGGATATTTCCTTGTCATCTGACATGAGTAAACAGAATGATGGAGGTCTTTGTCCAGAAAACATGAAACCGTGTTTATCTCCATCTACTTAGAGCAATGATAGCTCTCTGGAACTTTTGGACAACCTCTACGGCTGTTGCTCCCAAAGTAAAAAGTACAAAGTCATCAACAATCAGAGAACCTCTAACTCCAAGTAGAATCTGATTTACAACTCCATTAAATGCCACATTGAACAGTTTGGTGCTAATCACACACCCATGTGGTACTCCTTCCTGATCATAGAAGTCAGAATGTTCAACACCATTTCGAACTCGAACTGTCGGTCAGATTAAAGAGAATGAAGAAATTTTAACATGTTTCCACTGATCCCCCAACAGTTTGTTTCATCTGTGAAAATGAAATCTGGAATTTCTCTGGTCAAGAGGTTTATAGTTGAACAAATCATTTGAAACCCAAACTGCCAAGGTGAAAATAGACTAAATGAGCATTCACCATCCTTTCAAACAGCTTATAGACACAAATTGTTCAAACAATAGGTCTATAGTTACTAGATAGGGTAGTGCCTTTTCCTTTCTTAGCTATTGGGATTATTGTAGATTGCCTCCTTGTGACTGGGAAAATCCCTAACTATCATATCTTATTTAAGAGGGATAAGAGAAATTTGTTTGCACCTGGTAAGAAGTGTTGAAGCATCTCATAGTGTGTGTTATATCTGCCAGGTGATGTGTTTGATGACTTCTTTTATGCAGAATTCATCTCCTTCATGGTGATATCCATATCATAATAAATGTCAAGAGGATCAAAGTTTTGAGGAATCTGACTTCTCAGAATGTTTTAGAATTTGAGAGAATACTACTGAGGTAAAGGTCAAGGACTGGAGCTACCACTTTTTGATCTGTAATAAGTTCATTATTTTTCTAGATGGCTTGGGTTGGATTTCGCAAAATCCTTCCACTGAACATCCTGATTTTATTCCACACTCTAGCCATGAGAATATTAGAATTTATACTGTTAACATAATTTATCTAGGAACTTTTATTCGCTCATTTATAACTTTGCGAGACTACGTTTGTGAGCGGTATTATTTGTGAGGGTCCAATATCAATTTAGTTTGCAAAAGGTCACAAGGCACATTTTCCTCTGGTTTATGCAAACATTATTCCACCATGGAACTGTTGGCTGACTTGGTTTCCTGACCATTTTTAGAAGGCCATAACTGCCCCCTCAATAACTTTTCAAAAGGAATAGTCATAAGCTTCCAAGTGGTCTTCAAAATCATCAGGAGTTGTACCATTAGTAACATCAGTGAATTGGACATAGTAAGTCTAGTCTGTTTCATCTACTTTCTACTTTGGAATCATCTCTGTTTGGAATCATCTCTGATGACAATAGGAGAGTGATCGGTGTCAGTCAGTTTACCGCTAATAGCTGACCAAGCAAAATCTAAGATCAGGGTTTCTGCGACTATTAGACACCAGATTATGATAGAGGCAGTGTTATATTCATCAAGAAAAGCATCTAAGCAAAAGATATCACACAGCTGGTGAACTGCTGAGAAGGAGCCCAAATCAAAGCAGTGATATACACTTCTATAACGTCAACAAATCACCAAAAGGGGTACTCAACCTGGCTAATCCGTTTGCCTGAGCCAGCCACTCAGACTTGGTTAAAAGTGGTTATTTCAATGCCCACTACCAGATTTAACTCCAACACTTGCTGTCAGACTGGAATGTTATGTGTTCTAATAGAATGTGAAACCTTAACTCTGATAAAAAAAACAATGAGCCAACCCACATCAAAGGAGGCAAACTGGACTTCACAATTAGCTCAGAATCCATGAAACAAGCTTCCACATGTGTACACCCTCATTTCACCAACAACAATTATGGAGTTTACCTGAAACTGAGAGTCCCTGCACCTACAAGATTCTTCATTCTCCATCTTAATGAAGCTTCAAGATAGCCAACAGGAGCAGTCATGAAAATCTCATCACCAATTGAAGCATAACATACACACATCCAGAGGACTTTGATCAAGTTGAAGCAGACCTAGTCAACACTATCCAAGCTGCAGCTGACTTCTTAATCCCTCTTTGCAAGCAAGGACGATTCACCCATTGAGACAGCTGGTATTACTGTGATAGAGTTAAGTTCCAATCATCAAACTCAATGTCACCAAAATAACTGTCCACTGAAATATTCTATTATCTTCTTCAAGCTGATAAGGATCATGCCCATACAGAAGTTAAGGAAACAAAAGGAAAAATTTGGTTGGAATGGTGATCTATACTCAATGCTCACACAGCCATGGGCCAAATGTGTGAAGAAAAATGCACCATCAAAGGAAGAATGAGAAAGACCAAAGCTTGCAGTGACTCATGCATCAGAGCAGAAACGATCTCCCTCAAGTATGCTGAAGGAGTTGATTCTGAAGCAACTATATCATGCCTAAACACTGAAAGATAGGGAAGAATTGAAGAGTCTCTACTCTAATTGAGATATAAAGAGCCAGCAAAGAGCTCCAAGTTCACTATGTGCACCAAGATCCAAATCCTTGGACCCAAAAGAAAATTAGCTTTTGTGAGGAATATGCAAAGATTGTAAACTGTTACATACCTTCCACCAAAACAGGGGTTATTCATGCCAGAGAGAAATGGTTTAATAATGAGTGCAAAAGATCTGAGAAATAGAAAGAACTTATAAGAGAGCAAGTAATTATTACCTCAGTAAAAGATGATAGGCAGAGAGAGTCTATGAAAGGGATATCACCAGAAAAAATAAAGAAAATCCCAAATTTTTCCACAGTTTTATCAGAGACAAACTGAAGGTCAAAGAACCAATTTTAAAGTTATAGAGAGTGGATGAAAGCAACGCTGAGAAGGATAAAAAGATGTGCGAAGAATTGAACAAGGGGTTTTAGTTAGTATTTACAGCAGAAAATACCCCACCCTCTCAAATTGCAGAGATACGTACTCATGGGCCAGTCTTAGAGAACATCATCTTTTTAGCAACAGAGGTATGCAGAGCGCTGATGGAGTTAGATGCCCATAATCAACAAGTTCTAATGATATATCAAATTATGTACTTAAGAAATACACTAAATCAATATCGACGACACTATGCATCATAATTGAAAAGTCGCTGGAATATGGGAAATCCCAAGATGCTGGAAACAAGCTAATGTGGCACCTATCTTCAAAAAGGGAATGAGGTATAAAGCTCTAAACAATAGGACTGTTTCCTTGACCAACATAGTCTGCAAAGTTATGGAGAAACTACTAAGAAATCACATCTCTCTTAACTTGGATTCTTTCAACTTTTTGTCAGTGAGACAACATGGCTTCAGAGAAGGCATATCAAGAGTAACAAACTTTTTAGAATGTTTTGATGATGTAAGCAGGATCTTACAGGAAAGAGAGGGCTGGGTGGATTGCATATTCCTAGATTTCCAGAAGGCGTTTCATGCAGTCCCACATATGAGACTTATTATGAAGCTTCAAGCAATGGCGAGGATAGGTGGAAATATCTTGGAATGGATAAAAATGTACTTCAAAGGAAGGGAACAGAAGGTCAGAGTAAAATACTCAGTGTCTGAATGGAAAAGGGTTAGTAGTGGGGCTCCACAGAGTTCAGTTTCAGGGCCAATTTTGTTCCTTCTATAAGTAAATGACCTACCAAAGTCTGTAAATTCATTCTTGAATGGAGATGATGCAAAGATCGTGAAGAAAGTAAGAGACGAGAACAATTGTAGAGAACTTCAGGAAGACCTAAATAGTATGCATGAGTGGTTAGAGAAGTGGCTGATGAAATTCAGTGCTTCTATTTGTAAGGTAATGAGAATGGGTACAACTGCGAGAAGGCCCAAGTTTGGATACTCAATAGCAGGAGCAGAACTTCAAGAGATGGAGAATTAGAGAGATTTAGGAATAAACATACTTGCAGACTTGTCTTTGGAAATACATATAAATGCATTGTAAGGGCAGCATATGCTCTCTTAGCAAATGTAAGGGTAGCCTTCAGACACATGGTCAAGGAAAGGTGCAGAAATATATTTATAACCTATGTGAGGCCAAATTTGGAATATTCAGCCTCCTTTTGGAATCCACACTTGAAAAAGCACATAAATAAGCTGGAAAAAGTGAAAGACATGCCACAAGACTGGTGTCAGAAATACGCAATTTCAGTTATGAGGAGAGGCTGAGGGAATTAGACTTACCATCACTCGAATCTAGAAGAGTGAGAGGGGATATAGTGACGATTTTTAAGTGCCGTCATGATTATGACAGAGTGGATAGAGATTGATATTTTGATATGGCTGGCTCTAGAACTAAAGGTCATAGATTGAAGCTTCATATGAAAACTTTGCAGGATGAAAGGAAGTAGTTTTTTAGTGTAAGAGTAGTTGATAATTGGAATAGGCTAAGCGAGGAGGTTGTTGTGTAGATATGTAAATAGCATACTGTATGTTTGGTACAATGCTTTTCAGCTGAAGACAATGGTGCGGGTGATTCCCGATGGGGGCTGGTGTTGTTGTTGTTGTTGTAGGTTGGTTGTATGTGGCGGCAGTGACTACGAACATGCCAAATCATTGAGCTACTGGATGCATTGGATCCGAGTGAGTATAGCTTGTGTCTTTACTTTACAACATTCATACACACACATATACACTGGTGCAGCTATATTATGTTCATGTTATTCCTCCTCAGTAACATTGAAATATAATACCGCCGGATGTGTAGGAGTCGCCTGTTTCCAGGAGTAAGTGCTTTTTAAGAGATACTTTTATAAACCTAGCTTAGGTAATAGACTTCTGATTTGTAGGATGTGCCCTTACCGTCCTGCACATAGTGCCCCAAGTGAGGACTGAAGGAATTTCCTGGGGCTGGTTCCGTGAGGTAAAGCTTAGCCCAGGTTAGCCATAGGGCCTAGTGGAAAGACTAGGGCTTGTGATTCGGCTTAGGCTATTGATATATGTGTATTGTATAAGTTAGGCTGTGACTATTTTTTTTTTTGTGCTCATCATGGCACAGCATAAGCCTCCCAAGCAATTACATTTTAAAGTCCTGAATTGGGATAGGTTTATAACCCGATTTAAAACCTTCCGACTGTTGATGGAATTTAATAGTAAACCTGGAGAATTTCAGGTGGTTAGCCTTAAATATTGTATGGGTCTGGAGTCGGAGGAGGCAATGAACACATGTAATTTGTTGACAGAGGAGCCCAAAGACTACAAAACGGTAATAGAGAAATTTAAGACTTATTTTTCACCACGGAAGAATGTGTTAAGGTTTTGTTGGGTGTTTTATCTGTGCATGCAGCAACCACATGAGGATACTGAAGTGTACCTTTGTGCTTTGTATTCAGCATAGGAGTATTGTGATTTTACTAATATAAAGGAAATCATTTGGGATCATTTTGTTGCTGGAATCCTGAATGAGGATCTAGCGGAGAAGATAGAGCTATTGTATTATTCAAAAGATGGGGTCTTGACTTTAGATGATGTTGTCGAATATGCTCGGATGTATAATGATGTCCATGAGGGCAGGAAACAAGAGAAATAACAAAGTAAGAGCGTTGGTGAGGTGAAATTCTTAAGAGGTAAGAAGGTAGCAACTAGGGCCATAGAAAATAAGTGTAAATTTTGTGGACGGTCCCATTTACCTCATAAATCCCCGGCATATGGGAAGACATGTAATAAATGCCAAAGGAGAAATCAATTTGCAGTGATGTGTAGAGGGACTGATAGCAAGGTGGATGCAGTGGAAAAGAGTTATCAATCAGATTCCACTTATGAAGGAGAAGAGCTAGTGTGCTCAAGCATTTTTGGGAGAACTGGCTGGGGATGTGGTGTCAAAATCAAAATCAAAACATTTATTTCCATTTTGTACAATGCTTATTCAACATTAATAGTAACTTATAAGTAGACATGTAATTAAACTAATAAATAAGAGGGTTACACATATAGTTAAATTAAATGTAGCTTTCATAGAAAATAATAATGCTGTAATAAAAATGTTAACAATAATGTTAATAATAAAGTAGTAAGTATGCCACTAGATACAGGATCGTTATTATCGGCTTCATTTCCATATTTGTTTCCTTACAATGAGAATAATTAGTTCTTAATGAGCAGCAACTATTTGTCCAAAAGAAAACTATATAGTTTGCCTTTGAAAGCTGTGAAGGAGGATGCATTTTTACGATGCTCTGGAATATTATTCCAGAGTGTTGGCCCTTTGATAGTGATCATCTTTGAACCTGCTTCTGTGTTTGTTCTCTGAATAAAGAGCTCACTGCTCTGTCTTGTGTTGGTTCCCCTTATATCCCTGACTGTTTTTAAATCAAATAGCCAGCTAGGATAATGATGGACCAAAATTTTGAATACAAAAACAAAAATAGCATAAGCGACCTTATTTTCTGCCCGCAGCCACCCAAGTTTATTGAGAGCTGGTGTGATGTGGTCATATTTTCTTATTCCTCCCAGGGCAACTCGAGCTGCAAAATTAATAAGCTTCTGTATTCTGTTTATCTGAGTCTTAGTGGTAGCTCCCCAAACAGTTGTGCAGTAATTAATGTGACTTAGGGCTAAAGATTCAACAACAGTTATTCGAGTGGTAGTCTCAAAATTGTCTTTTATACGTGATAAGTACATTAATGTTCCTGTAACCTTTTTGCATACTTTATCTATGTGGGAATCAAACAACATGTGGTTATCAAAGTGAATTCCTAGGTTTTTGACTGTTTTGCTAGGTGTGATAATATTGTCGCAAAAATTAAATCTTGTGTTTTCTGGAATTTGTGCTATGTGGAACCTTGAACCAATAAATATGCACTGTGTTTTACTTTCGTTAATTAACAGCCCAATTCCTTGGAAATAGGCTTTAATTTTTGACAGAGTGTTTTCTGCTCTTAAAGTTAGCTCTGGAAGATTATTAATATCACCACTAAGGAGTAGTTGAGTGTCATCTGCATATTGTACGACTAGACAGTCAGATATGAAACAAGATAGATCATTTACATAAATGGAGAAGAGGATAGGACCAAGTACTGATCCCTGTCGAACACCAAATGATACATTTTTTGGCACAGAGATAATGTTGTTAAGACGTATGGACTGTTTACGATTAGATAGATACTCGCTAAACCAGCTTGGATCAATATTTAAGTTAATACATTTACTTAAAAGAATTTCATGGTTTACACTGTCGAAGGCTTTTGATAAGTCTAATAAAATTAGCAAAAATATTTGTTCATATCTATATTATTATATATACTATTCGTAACTTTAAGCAATGCAGTTTCCGTCGAGAGTTTTGGTCTGAAACCATGTTGGCTAATCGTTAGTAGTCTATTTGAGTTTAAATATGACATAAGTTGGCATGCAACAATTTTTTCTAATATTTTAGAGAAAATGGGTAGCAGGGAAATGGGACGATAATTTGTCACATCTTCTCTGTCCCCCTTTTTATGCAGAGGTATTACATGTGATATTTTCCAAGAGTCAGGAAACTTTTTAGTAACAATGGAAGTGTTCATAATAGTTAGAATATAGGATGCAATCATGGGTAGAGCATCTTTGATGAACTGAAATGGTATACCATCTGAACCATAAGAGCCAGAGTTTCTTAGGCTATTTATGGTATGAATTAGGGTAGCACAATCTATAGGATTTATCTTGAAGTACTCTCTTGTGTTTTCATTGGAAGAATTGTCATTTAAGCAATTACTCATATTCACTGAGTTGATGTTTTCTTGAGTTTTTTCATATGTATTTTTGCCAACGTTAGCAAAATAGTGATTAAAGTTATCTGCTTTGTCTTTCAACTCCGTAATATTTTCATAACTTTCTGAGGTACTCTTTTCATTTGGTATCATGCTTCTTATCACTTTCCATGTTGCTGCTGTATCATGTCTAGAGTCATTAAATTGTTTTTTTTAAAAGTCTTTTTTACTTACACTGATGAGAGATCTGACACGTTTCTTTTCTGTTTTATAACGTTCTCGGAGAGTCATATCATATCTATTCATTTTTAGCTCTTTTTGTATTTGATTTCTGATTTGCACTGCCTCTTTGATGTCATTAGTTAGCCAAGGGGCTGAGGGGCGGGTTATTTTTCTTGTTACAATGGGTGCACAACTATCTAAGCATTCAAGGAAGACTTTTGTTCAAATCTCAACCTGCAAATCGACGTTATCTGTGTATTTAACTCTATTAAGTGCATTTGTGTTGTTGATTAATGTTTCACAAAAGATATCAGGGGAGTAATTTTTTAGACACTGGAATGTCTTGAGGAGAGGCTTCCTTTTGGGCTTGTTTATGTTTAGCATAGCAATGTTCAGCTCGTGGTCTGCAATTGGGCAGGGAACTACGTCCCAATAGGGTATACTTTCCACTTTATTTGTTATTATCAGATCTATAAGAGTCCTAGAATTAGGGGTTATGTTGGTCGGTTTTGTCACTATTTGTGTTAACTTCACTGTGTTGATCACCCTTTTCATTTTGTTATCTGCTGAGAGCAAGTCATCATTAAAATCACCAAGTATGTATATGGGTTTATGACGCACACAGATATTTCTGAATGTTTCTAGCAGATGATTGAATGAACTGGTAGGTGCTTTAGGGTGACGGTAAACACACCCTACAATGAAAGATGGAAGTTTCTGATACTGCACAGTGATCCATAAATCTTCGAGCTCCTCAGTTTTTTCTAAACCTGTGGTTATTTCTGATGCACTAAGATAATTTCTAACATAAATACAAATCCCACCCCCTCAGCCATGGTCATTGCGAAATATTTTAAACTGGGATATTCACATATTTATTTTCAGTTGTAGGAGGAAGCCAAGTTTCACTTACACAGAGGATGTCTATGTTGTAGTGTTTTGTTAGCATTATTATTTCCTCAAAATGAGCGAGCAGGGACTGAGCGTTCACATGTACTAATGTTACATTCTTACCATGTTTCATTGGGGTGGTATCCATAGTCATAGTTGTAGTTTCGACTGTGTGATTCTGCTGGAATTCATCATTGTAGTGTGTTCTGGGGTTAGCCCATGGATCCTGGTGTCTGTACCTGCCGTTGGATGTGTAACGCTGGTTTGAGTACGTGCCGTGGTATGATCGGGCCTTCCCAAAGTTTGTATGCCTAGGTGAGTGTCTAGGGTTGTAAGAGCCATCACTCCAGGAGAAGTCTCTTGTGCGTGGACGGCGATAAGAGAGGTTTGTATCGTGTCTCTTTCTGTAGTCTCGCGTATAGGGGCTTGTTTCATTAGCTCTTTGCTGTTTATTTTGGTATGACTGTAGTTTGGGATATTTTGTTGAATACCCAGGTTGTGTCCATTGTTTGCCCCCACGAAATGGCTGGACAATTGTGCCTGTAGGCCATTGCTTCAGTTTGTAAGGCACATATTCAAATCCTTTCGATATCGTTATTGCGAAGGAAACCCAGTTTGGTTTGCGAGAAAGCTCCCTAATCAAGACTTCTTCAGAAGGAATGCCTTGATTGTCAATGTACTACGTATCTCTCTCTCAAAGGGGTTGCCAGGAATGCGAATATATATTTGAGTTGTAACCCTTGCACTTGCATTATTGGGCAACTGTGGCTGTGGGGGAGAGGACTTCGATGGAATGTTTAGAATAGAGACTGCTGCTATTTTGTCTTTTCTGTTTTCTTCATTATTTTGCAGCCTATTGCTGGGTTGGTTATTTGTGCTGGAAGGTGTAATTTGGTTGTCCTGGTTAGTGATAGTTGCTGTGTTGTTAGGAGTAGTGGAGATTGACTCTATATCTTCTTCACTAAGAGCCGCACTAAGATTGGGGGCCAGGCAGTGGACTTTAAGGTGGATGTAACCATTATAAATTATAGCACCTATCAGAGAGTAAGAGCCATTTTGGGACTTGAAGTTTTGAATAAAGCAGACAGGAAATTGTTCTCTCCTGCAGGTCAAGTAGATGTTATAGGAGTGCTTTGTACCCTAGTAGAGTATAAGGGTAAGAAGTTGTATTACAGAATGTACGTGTTGAGCCCAAAGAGCAAATCAGACAATTTGCTTAGTAGGAGTGCAGCACTGGAGTTGCAAATCATAGTTTTATGGGCAGTATCAAGTTGGAAAATACACTTTTAGGCTTTGGGAGGTGGAAGATCGAGCCAGTGAGTTTATGTTTAAGAATGCATATGCTGCCCTTACTATGCCATTTATATGTATTTCTGGAGACAAATCTGCCAGTATGTTTACTCCTAGATCTCTCTCATTTTCTGTCTCTTGAAGTTGTACTCCAGCCACTGAGTAGTCAAGCTTGGGCCTTCTTGCACTTGTACCCATTCTCATTACCTTACATTTTGAAGTATTGAATTTCATTAGCCACTTTTCTGACCACTCATGCAGACTATTTAGATCCTCCTGAAGTTCTCTACCATTGTTCTCGTATTTTACTTTCTTCACAATCTTTGCATCATCTACAAACATATTCATGAATGAATTTACAGACTCTGGTAGGTCATTTACATATATATACAAGGAACAAAAGTGGCCCTAAAACTGAACCCTGTGGAACTCCACTACTAACTCTCCTCCATTCAGACACTGAGTGTCTTACTCTAACCCTCTGTTCCCTTCCTTCTAAGTAAGTTTTTATCCATTCCAAGACATTTCCACTTATTCTAGCCATTGCTTACAGCTTCCTAATATGTCTCCCATGTGGAACAGTGTCAAACGCTTTCTGGAAGTCTAGGAATATGCAGTCTGCCCAGCCCTCTCTTTCCTGTAAGATTTGGCTTACCTCATCATTAAATTCTAATAAGTTTGTTACTGTTGATCTACCTTCTCTGAAGCCATGTTGCCTCACTGACAAAATGTTGAAGGATTCCAAGTGAAGAGAGATATGTTTCCTTAGTAGTCTTTCCATAACTTTGCAAACTATGCTGGTCAAGGAAACTGGTCTATAGTTGAGCCGTATCCCTCCTTCCCTTTTTGAAGATAGGTATCACATTTGCTTGTTTCCAGCATCTTGGAATCTCCCCTGACTCCAATGACTTTTTAAATATGATACTTAGTGCCACTGATATTGAGTTTGCGCATTTTTTAAGTACATGAGGGGATATGTCATCAGGACCTGTAGCTTTATGAACATCTAAATCCATCAGCGCTTTGCATACCTCTGTGGCTGTAAGGTTGATGTTCTCTAATACTGGCCCTTGAGCTTCTATCTCTGCAATCTGACGGGGTGGGGTATTTTCTACTGTAAATACTGACTGAAACTCCTTGTTCAATTCTTTGCAGATCTCTTCATCCATCTCAGTGATGCGTCCATCCGCTCTCTTTAGCCTTAAAACCTGTTCTTTTACCTTCAGTTTTCCTCTGATAAAGCTGTGGAAAAGCTTGGGATTTTCTTTAGCCTTCCTGGTGATGTCCCTCTCATAGTCTCTCTCTGTCTCTCTCCTTTTACTTAGGTAGTCATTTCTTGCTCTTTTGTAGGTTTGCCAGGCATTTATGTTTTTTCTCCTCCTATACCTTTTCCAGCATTTGTCTCTCCACTCCTTAGCTCTTTTACACTCATTATCAAACCATTTCTCTCTGGCATGAATTACACCTACTTTGGTGGCAGGTATGCAGCAATCTACTATCTTCCCATATTTCTCATAAAAGATGTCATACATATCTTGTACAGATTTGTTGTAAAATAAGGTTCTCCAGTCAATAACTGCAAAAAGCTCATTCATTTTGATGTAATCTCCTTTTGGATAGTTCCTCCTCATGTCCTCAGTGCCTCTACTCTCAGGCAGAATATCTTCAATAATATACTCCATCAACAACACACAGTGGTCACTCTTTCCAATTGATGGTTCATACTCAATTTTTTCGATATCCAACACATTATCTGTGAATACTAGATCAAGTAGTGATGGCTCATCCCCACCCCTGGCCCTTGTTGGTTCCATTACATGTTGGTGTTGGAAATTCCCTTGTACGCATTCTAGGAATCTTGCCCTGAATGAGTCCTCACCACTGTGTGGGTCAAGATTTTTCCAATCTATCTCTTTATGATTAAACTCTCCCATAATCAAAATCCTACATTTTCTCTCCATTGCCATGTTAACAATTGAGTTTATGACTTATTGAACTAATTAGTAAGAGGGCAATACATACAGTTAAATTAAATGTAGCTTTCATAGAAAATAATAATGATGTAATAAAAATGTTAACAATAATGTTAATAATATAGTAATAATAACACTATATACAGTATTGTTATTATCGGCATCATTACCATATTTGTTTTCCTTTCAGTGAGAATAATTAGTTCTTAACTTAGAGAACAGAGAAGTCGATATCAGTTTACATATAGAGAGGATAGTGTTAAGGGAAATTGCATTATATCATTAAGTTTAGTTAATGTGTGAGCAGCAACTATTTGTCCAAAAGAAAACTATATAGTTTGCCTTTGAAAGCTGTGAAGGAGGATGCATTTTTAAGATGCTCTGGAATATTGTTCCAGTGTGTTAGCCCTTTAATAGTGATCATCTTTGAACCTGCTTCTGTGTTTGTTCTCTGAATAAAGAGCTCACTGCTCTGTCTTGTGTTGGTTCCCCTTATATGACAGACTGTTTTTAAATCAAATAGCCAGATAGGATAATGATGGTTCAAAATTTTGTATACAAAAACATAAATAGCATAAGCGACCTTGCTTTCTGCCAGCAGCCACCCAAGTTTATTGAGAGCTGGTGTGATGTGGTCATATTTTCTTTTTCCTCCCAGGGCAACTCGAGCTACAAAATTAATAAACTTCTGTGTTCTGTTTATCTGAGTCTTAGTGGTAGCCCCCAAAACAGTTGTGCAGTAATTAATGTGATTTAGAGCTAGAGAGTCAACAACAGTTATTCTAGTGGTAGTCTCAAAATTGCTATTTATACGTGATAAGTACATTAATGTTCCTGTAACCTTTTTGCATACTTTATCTATGTGGGAATCAATCAACATGTAGTTATCAAAGTGAATTCCTAGGTTTTTCACTGTTTTGCTAGGTGTAATAATATTGTCGCAAAAATTTTAATTGTTGTGTTTTCTGGAATTTGTGCTATATGGAACCTTGAACCAATAAATATGCAATGTGTTTTACTTTCGTTAATTAACAGCCCAATTTCTTGAAAATAAGTTTTAATTTTTGACAGAGTGATTTCTTCTCTTAAGGTTAGCTCTGGGAGATTATCAATATCACCACTAAGGAGTAGTTGAGTGTCATCTGAATATTGTACAACTAGATAGTCAGAAATGAAAGAAGATAGATCATTTAAGTAAATGGAGAAGAGGATAGGACCAAGTACTGATCCCTGTGGAGCAACAAATGATACATTTTATGGTGTAGAGATAATGTTGTTAAGACGTATACTCTGTTTGCGATTAGATAGATACTCTCTAAACCAGCTCGGATCAATATTTAGGTTAGTACATTTATGTATAAGAATTTCATGGTTTACACTGTCGAAGGCTTTTGGAAAGTCTAATAATACAAGCAGAGATATTTTTTCCATATCTATATTATTATAGATACTATTCGTAACTTTGAGCAGTGCAGTTGCCGTCGAGAGTTTCGGTTTGAAACCATGTTTGTTAATAGATAATAGTCTATTTGACTCTAAATATGACATAAGTTGGCATGCAACAATTTTTTCTAATAATTTAGAGAAAATGGGTAGCAGGGAAATGGGACGATAGTTTGTCACATTTCTCTGTCCCCCTTTTTATGCAAAGGTATTACATGTGATTTTTTCCAAGAGTCAGGAAACTTTTTAGTAACAATGGAAGTGTTCATAATAGTTAGAATATAAGATACAATCGTGGGTAGAGCATCTTTGATGAACTGAAATGGTATACCATCTGGACCATAAGAGCCAGAGCTTCTTAGTCTCTTTATGGTATGAATTAGGGTAGCGCAATCGATAGGATTTATCTTGAAGTACTCTCCTGTGTTTACATTGGAATAATTGTCCTTTAAGCAATTACTCATATTCACTAAGTTGATGTTTTCTTGTGTTTTCTCATATGTATTTTTGCCAACGTTAACAAAATAGCTATTAAAGTTTTCCGCTTTGTCTTTCAACTCCGTAATATTTTCATAACTTTCTGAGGTAGTCTTTTCATTTGGTATCATGCTTCTTATCACTTTCCATGTTGCTGCTGTATCATATCTAGTCATTAAATTGTTTTTTTGTAAAAGTCTTATTTACTTATATTGATGAGAGTTTTGACACGTTTCTTTTCTGTTTTATAACGTTCTCGGAGTCATATCATATCTATTAATTTTTAGCTTTATATATATATATATATATATATATATATATATATATATATATATATATATATATATATATATATATATATATATATATATATATATATATATATATATATATATATATATATATATATATATATATATATAATTTTTTACCCCGACCGGGACTCGAACCTAGGACTTATGATTACTAAGTCAAGGCACTACCAATGCACCACAGAAGGTTAAAAGGAATCCAACCTTATAGCTTATATCTGCTATACTTAGGAATGAACGCATTCTATCTGAATGCCACTATGTTCATATTACAGATTCCCCAACCTCACTCGTGGATTCATTTTCGCATTTAATTCAATTCCCAATCTCATTCGGGCATTACAATAACCAAATAAGCACATTACATATGTGAATACATGAATCAATTTTTACCCCTATGAGCTATAAGGTTGGATTACTTTTAACCTTCTGTGGTGTGTAGTTGGTAGCACATTGATGAGGTAAGCTAAATCTTACAGGAAAGAGAGGGCTGGGCAGATTGCATATTCCTAGACTTCCAGAAAGCGTTTGACACTGTTCCACATGGGAGACTTATTAGGAAGCTGCAATCAATGGCTAGAATAGGTGGAAATGTTTTGGAATGGATAAAAACTTACTTAGAAGGAAGGGAACAGAGGGTTAGAGTAAGACACTCAGTGTCTAAATGGAGAAGAGTTAGTAGTGGAGTTCCACAGGGTTCAGTTTTAGGGCCACTTTTGTTCCTTGTATATGTAAATGACCTACCAGAGTCTGTAAATTCATTCATGAATATGTTTGCAGATGATGCAAAGATTGTGAAGAAAGTAAAAAACGAGAACAATGGTAGAGAACTTCAGGAGGATCTAAATAATCTGCATGAGTGGTCAGAAAAGTGGCTAATGAAATTCAATACTTCAAAATGTAAGGTAATGAGAATGGGTACAAGTGCAAGAAGGCCCAAGCTTGACTACTCGGTGGCTGGAGTACAACTTCAAGAGACAGAAAATGAGAGAGATCTAGGAGTAAACATACTGGCAGATTTGTCTCCAGAAATACATATAAATGGCATAGTAAGGGCAGCATATGCATTCTTATCAAATGTAAGGGTAGCCTTCAGGCACATGGACAAGGAAATGTTCAGAAATATTTATGTAACCTATGTGAGGCCAAAACTCGAATATGCAGCCCCCTTTTGGAATCCGCACTTGAAAAAGCACATAGCTAAGCTTGAAAAAGTTCAAAGACATGCCACGAAACTGGTGCCAGAAATACGCAATCTCAGTTATGATGAGAGGGTGAGGGAATTTGACTTACCATCACTCGAAGCTAGAAGAGTGAGGGGGGATATGGTGACAGTCTTTAAATTCCTTCATGGTTATGATAGGGTGGATAGGGATCGATATTTTGATATGGCTGGCTCTAGAACTAGAGGTCATAGTTTGAAGCTTCGTAAGAAAACTTCTTTGCAGGATGTAAGAAAATACTTTTTCAGTGTAAGAGTAGTTGATAATTGGAATTGGCTAAGCGAGGAGTTAGTTAATGCTATCTCAATCCATAGTTTTAAGGACAGGTATGATAAGTATCACTAAGTCTAAAATGGAACCGATCAGGAGACGGGAAGATACGAGCTTTGGGCTCTTTACCGTAAACACAATTAGGTAATCACAATTAGGTAATCACACACACAGGATAATGTGTTGGATATTGAAAAAATTGAGTATGAACCACCAATTGGAAAGAGTGACAACTGTGTGTTGTTGATGGAGTATATCATTGAAGATATTCTTCCTGAGAGTAGAGGCACTGAGGACATGAGGAGGAACTATCCGAAAGGAGATTACATCAAAATGAATGAGCTTTTTGCAGTTATTGACTGGAGAACCTTATTTTACAACAAATCTGTACAAGAAATGTATGACATCTTTTGTGAGAAATATCGGAAGATAGTAGATTGCTGCATACCTGTCACCAAAGTAGGTGTAATTCATGCCAGAGAGAAG
>JAXCGZ010000832.1:0-38844 GCA_037179515.1 Halocaridina rubra
CCCGCAACCGTCCACCCCTCTTGAGGGGGGTCGAGTTCCATTCCCCCCTCTGGGGGGGAAGCAGGAGAAGCAGCTGAGGCCATGACTAGCAACTAGTCATGGATATCACAGATTTCACTAGGTATATGTTATTTGCACTGTGTGTCAATTTTGATTAATACAATATAGGGGCCTTATGGCTGGATCACTTCACTTAATTGCAACACTACAACACTTAATCACTTAAACAGTCTTCTATCTTTCTTCCCAACTCTCGTGGGAGAGGGAAGTGAAAACAGAGATTTTGCTCAGGACACAATAATGTGTGTTCAATTAAACAAAAGAACACAAAAGCACAAAAAAAAACAGCAAAACAAGGCAATCTTTCTGTTTCTCTCTTTGGCTCTCGTGAGAGAGGAAGAAAAGAAAACAGATATACTTAGGTTATATTTCCTTGTGAAAACTTCCCCCTCAGGTCAGGGATGGAGTGGAGGAGGCGAAGTTCACTTTGCTGGTAGGAAGAGGCTTCAACTACCTATCACAATAGATATAAAAACAAATTAGAAACCTGAACACTTTCTATTTTCCTTTTCTTCCCGACTCTTATAAAAGAGAGAGAAGGGCAGGAAAAATTATTTTGGGTATATCACACACACAGTCACTTGTTTTCACTAAAACAAAAATCGGGAACACAAAACAAAACAAAACAAAAGCAGTCTTTGCTTCTTTTTCTGGCTCTCGTGAGAGAGGAGGAAAAGAGGACAGAGATACTTATGCAGGTCCTATCACTACTGAGTTAAAGAGAGGAAATCATGTTTAAGTGTCATCATCTTCATCATGGGATAACCACTTACTAAACTCGGTTCTGAACTTTCACCTTTAATGTTGTGAAGTGTAAGTTATGATTATATTTATTTACATAATCAAAATAAACTCCTGGGAGGTAATTATTCAGTATGAAGAGCAACTTTAATGATTTTTTTTTTTTTTAACCGAGGAAATACGTATAGAACATCCACTAATTTTCTTAGATCCTCTCTTGTCTATTCCTTGCTTTGAAAATAGTTTTTTTTTTTACATTGCAAATAGTGAATATTGTGCAAGTTAAAATTAATGTGTTTATTGATATTAATTTGAGTCATCGTTTTAATTATGGTTTTCTCTAACTTTTCTCCGTTAGCCAATAGAGTTTGACTTTTCCTCAAGTTCAGCATTTAGAATGCACTTTTTTTGTTTACAACAACAATTTATCCGCTCTGCTTCTGGTATTAGCCTCTTAATATCATGTCGTACATTTATATTAATTTGGTGAGAAAATTAATAAGTGAAAGAAAATATGTTTAAGGTTAAGATTCGTTTCAAGCACCCTTCCATACCTCGTATTATATGTCTCATCAAATAGTAATTCTTTGACATATATGTTCTTTGACACATACATCACCCACTCCTGGTAATAATCGTGCAAATAAAATTTTTGATAAATTAAAAATAATCATAACCAGAGAGGGGCCGTTGTAGGACCGAGAAAAGCGACTGACACAGCCACTATAGAAACACCCAAATTTATCCTATTAAGGTAAATAACTCTAAAAACACCCAAAATTACCCCCGTAAAGGTACATATCTATGCTATCCTGACCTAGGTTAGGTTAGTTAGGTACGAATCCTAATAGGGTAAATTTGGATATTTCTACAGCAGCGTGGTTCATTTGATAATTGTACTGTATATTGTCCCGGTAGGTAGACAGGCCTTGGTGGGCCCGTCGGTGATTGTTCTTGAGTTGAGGTCTGTGTTTATCTGTAATTATAATTAGAAAATTCTAATAATTCTTAATAGAGTTAGAGCTTTCTTTTTTTCTTTTTTTTTCTTAAGAATTGCACACACAAAATCCTTTCTCCCTCTACATGGCAGTAACTCAGAAATAAAAAATATTAAAGTGCTCACTTACAATACTTCTGACATGACAATCATAAGTATATACTTCCCTCTCTCAAGTATCCTCCATAGTTCCTAACAAGTACACCCTTCTATTACAAAATGTCACCAATACTCAAAGCATCATCCCGAGTAGAGGTTTCAATGCCAAATGGCTACTTGGTGTGTTTACAGCCCATACGCGGATGGAGGGCTGGTAATATGACATTCAAAAGAAAACCTTTTCATTTTAAATAGGCTGACATTCATCAACATCCACATATTCCCCACCAAGCCCACTTCCTACCATCATCATAATAACGTTAATTGGGGACCCCCTGTCTATTTATTTTTATTACCTCTGGATTGTTTTATTCCATATTCTCTTAGTTTGGGGTAAAGAATTTTAAGTGATATAAAGTATACCTGACCTGTCACATAAAATATGTGGTAAGTTTTCCTGTAAATGTATAAATGCAGATTTTATCTTATTTAAATATCTAATCTATATTTGGATCAGGTAAAGATTATTGACCCCCAGAATTCTACATACAGGTATCATTAATTTATCCCCTAAATTGTTAGCTTAGCTTAGGTGACTTGCTTTGTAAATATGAAAAACCTTAGAGCATCTTTGGGTTGCTAATCTTTAGTTGATCCCTATATTTTATTTTGGATCAATGAGACTTGCTATTATTGATTAATGTACTCTTTATCGTTCTTTATACTAAAACGTTTGATTTGCATTGTACATTTCTTCAACAAACCTGATTTGTTTTGTGACTTGAAATTAATGTATTAAATTTGGTTGCAGTTTATGGTATTAGATGAAGTCTTGCGTGATGAATGACCAGAGCATAACTCTCCATTTAATGGTGTAGACAAGCTTCAAGGTATCTGTTATGTAGATGCCGAGTATATAGTGCAGTATCTCCTATGCTACATTCATAAAAAGGAAAACATGGTGAGTGTCCTTTTCTGTTAGTTGCTGATAAGAGAACCACATGAAATTATTTTCCTGGGAACATTATGTACATGTTACTTTATTTTCCATTGTCTTTTCTTTATTTCCTTGAAAATCTTTGCATTACTGATGTATTATTTTTCCCACACTTTAACATCATTGAAGGTAAGCAATTTATAAATAATTCTAATTGTGATATACGGAAGATAATGTTTCATGTGTAGCCTTGGTCATCCTATACTTTACTGCTCTAATTGACTCAGAGGCTAAAGAGCAATAGCTTAGTCATGTATTTACCATCAGGCAAGTATTCACTTGTTCAGTGATCACTTAAGAAATTCTCACATTGCCTTCAAAATTGAGGGTACCATATCTGCCTTGAGCAGCATTTGTCCCAACCCAATAGCCCATCATTGTGACACCTGCATATTGTAGCAATAAAAGCAGAGGACGATTGAAACTCCGTAACATACAAAGGTTAGGAGTTAGGCCATCCAACTAGAAGGATAACAGAGAAATTAGAATTGGCAAATCTGTGCATATAATAAAGCATTGCTAGTTACTCTGAGACCATAGAAACATCACAGAGTACATGTCTTACTATATAAAGACTTCTTTGGTGTCACAGGGTTGGTCATTGCTATATCTCACTATTTGCTCATTACTTGGGCTCATTTAACTCGTCCATCACAATCTTTGCATCATACGTATCCCAATCCCCCTTTTCATAGTTTAGCACATATTTCAGTCAGCAATATTGAATAAACTTAAAGTTTTCACTTAAAGGTAATTATAGACTCTATGCCAACCATCACCATAACATCAACTGTATCTATATTTGTTTAATAAATATTTTATCAAATAAACTGGAATACAATACTTAAAGGTTAACGAGCATAATAATTAGTTAGTATTTTATAAATTATTTTTGCATCTCTAGTATTTAGTGCTATGAATATCTGACACATAAAGAAATAGAAAATTTATCCCTTAGAATCACTTTTCCACCTAAATCCTATATGTATTTGCAAACCTTTTGTTATTTTCAGTAACAAAATCAGTTCCTCTTTTGGTTGCTCTCTCAACTGAATAAGCTCATTGAGGATGATGATTAATGTGTTACTGTGACATGATTGTTTATGAGCTTTAACTTCATTTAAGAGGAAAAAAAAACAAGTTTTGTTTTTGCTTTGTTTTTTTTTGGATGCCATACCCCATTTAAGCTATCAGGGTAGCCACAACTTTAACAGAAAATATATAAGGATCTTGGCCTTTTTCTGCTATGTCATTCTAACCTCTCCTGCCATTTGTTTGTGGTAGTTAAATATTGAGGACTAGGTCGTCATACGACCACTCACTTATCCCTGTGATGACACACACGGAAAATGATGGCAGTATTCTCTATTTTCATCTGACAAATAGTTATATAGCAGAATGGAATGATATAATGTAATACAGAGACTTGGAATTGTCAACTTTCCTTCTCAGTTGTTTCTTTACATACATTCATTTCTGAAAGCAGTAAAGTATATCTACTACTTCATCGAAAGTGTCTATTGAATGGGTATCCTCTTTAGTGAAACTGAATTTTTTTAGGGAAATCCTTCACAGAAAGAATGCTAGACTAAGTAAACAAATTTAGAGTACTGTTAAAGTTCTGAAAGAAAATTAGAAGTGAAGGTTGAAATCCTGAAAAAATCCTCCGGTTGATCTATACCATTATTAACAGAAAACTTCTTGTTCTATACTTGTATAAACTCCCAGTGCAATATGGAAAAATGTGATTGAAATATACATGATATGTAATAGTTATATTTGATGAAAGTAAATGTCAATTTAGTACAGACTTTGCCCAGTGTTATTTGTAGAATTGCTTTCTCCTCTATCATTGCTATAAAGACTCGTTACTCAATTGAGCATATGATCCCAACTCATAGCCATCAGTGCCCTGTTTTGGAAGTAGAAAATCCTATTTTGAAACTTGACTAGAAGAAAAGAGCATCACCGGAGCTAATAGATGCAGCATTTTTAGCATATGTATCGATTACAATATATACTTTGTCCCCTATGTATTAAAGCCCCTTTAACTAACCATCTCACATGCCCAGTATTGCTCTTATATAAAAGTCAAGCATTCTTCCAGTTTATGTGCTCTTATAAAGTATAGAGTTAATAAGTTATTTTGATAAAAGGGATAATTTTCTTTTTCTCTCTAAATGTAAGCAGTTGCACACAGTTATACTCATGCTTGTTGTGCATAGTGCACAAGATGCAACCAATGTCAATGTAAAATCATGTTCTCCTAACACCAGCTTGTTAGTGATTCCCATAGCTGTTGAGAATGAAATTTACTACCCGTAAGCACTCTTTCACAGTCTTGTGGCATGCTACTAATGTTGTGTATTTGATCCAGCTGGAAGTTGCTGTCATCAATACTATTCATGCTTATTATCCTTTGACATAATATCTCTTCCTTAAGCAAGTTCGATGGTTACAGTTTTTACAACAAATTGAGAAAATAAAGACTCCTATCTCAGTTGTTTTATTTCAAGATAAAAAAATTTGGGATGACAGGAATTACCTGCCCCTGTTCTCCAGCCCCCTTTAGTTGATCATAATGACTCACAGGGAATGCAGATATCGTTTATATATTGAGACATAATGTGAGTGAGGAATTCTTTGTCACCCACTATTAAGGATATGATTTTTTTTTTACAGTCTAAACAAATCATACCATAACTTAGCTGTGCAGTCATGTTCTCTGAGGTATCTAAATTTTGTTTATCGTGTGTCAAAGCCCATTTTAACTTACTTGAAACATCAGATTTTTCACCGTATTTTCTGTTTTTTAGAGGTGAAATGTAATACGCACCCAGCTGTTTCTTTAGATGCCATTTTGTAAAATTGTGCCTTTGCAAAGTTCTTTACCTAGCTGACATTATCCACTGTAATTTCTGTTTTCTTTATATATTCTATCAGGTGATAGGTAATATCAAGAATTCACAAGGTGTTTCTGTATAGTTAATCGTTCAGAGAAAATGGATCCTACCAATGGATGCTCTATCATGTCTTTTTGGATAGCCTACTCAAATTATGTCTCTATTGACCATAAAATGCCCACTTTTAATTTTTAAGATAATTTGAAAATACTGTCATAATGAGCCAAGATACCAAGGAAGGAGATGGAAGAACGAAGGCATTAATTATCTCCTTGTCCCTGGCTAATCATATTCTTGAGTATGTCACGAGAAATGGCAGCCAAGTAATCAGTGAAAATGCTTAAGAAATATTTTGTTATTAGAACTTTCTAAGAGTTAGAGGAGAGTAGATGGCTTGTAAGCCCTTCCCTCTTAGAATCCTAGCTGATAGAAGGAATGAGGAAGGATAGGGTATGATAAGCCCCTAGTACCTACCTTTGTTTTGTAAAGGGAATAAAATGGTGAGGATGTACTCGAAAATTTATAAAGAATATCCCTTAACTATCAATGTCTGGATAGTGTTATTTGATAGAAATGATAATGAAGCCTGCTCTAATACTGTACTTGATGTCATGTTGTTTATTATCTGAAAACATCAAAATTGTCATAACCCTTATGATCAATATATAAGTGTGCATCCTTTTTGTTTACGGTTACATTTGCCGGCTGTCCTTTGGAATACAACAGACCTCAGGATGTAGAGCCCTTGTCATCATTATTCATGCCAGAGAACACGGTATCTTGTTGAATACAACACTTACATTATAGCAATGAAAGATGAGTGTAGACTTCTGAATTTGTCTTCTTTCCCTAGGGACTCAAGACTGTTTAACCACGCAACTCAAAAACAGCAACTATGTTAACACTGTCATACTGCTGCAGGTACATTGCAAGTTTCCTTTGATATGTCCTTGGTAGCTAGACTCACATAACACTATTTCCATATATACTGGAATCCTCAGAATAGGGGTAATACTGTGCATGCCTAGACCACATGGACTAAAGGAATTTGGCTATATACATCTTTGTTGTAAAGAGTTCTTTCCAGTGTACAGAACCATTATATTGCATTGTCTTCTTAGCCCAGATAATCTATAAGCATGTCAACTATTGAGATGCTGCCTTTAAGAGTTGTCCTATATTAGTGTTAGGTACATTCTGTTGCATTTTTTATCAGTTTGAGTCTTAATTGATTAATTGTCTGAGAAAATATATGTTTGCTTTTTTTGGAAGTGATTTATAAGTGAATTAACGCTGTACAGCAAGGTACAACATCATGTTAACACAAAACACTCCTGAATCATTGCAGAAAATTAGTATGGATTTAGTGTATAACTTCTAGTCACTTTTACTATATTCCTTGTTTTCTACTTCCCAATAATTATAGCTTTTATATCTGTTGGAATTCTTTCTTTATCTTGTGAAAGATTGCGGTTTTACAGTTTTTGTGGTATGTCTCCGAGCATACTTCATTACGTTGTTGCAGTTGTTAAGTTAATAATATGTGATAATGAAGAATTGTTACAGATGATAATTTGGCAATTTAATTTATTTATCTTCTTTTTCAGAACTGAAGAAGATTTACGATTCAGAGATGTGACCATCATGTATTTACAATGAGTAGCATTTTCATGAAGATAATGTCTATAAGGAAGATATATTGAACTTTATAATTTTTACCATATGCATAATTGAATGTATACCTTGCAATAGGTTAGTCAAAGGTTACCTTCAGTGAGTTCTTCAGAAGATGAATAGAAATATGTAATATTACATACAATGTGCTATTAGTTACACTATATATGAGTTATTGTGATCTATATAACTCTATATTTGGGCTTATACTCGTATATGACAGAAGCAAATGGCATCAGATTCTACCATATGTAAAGTCTCAAATTTACATTGAAGAGTGAGAATGCTGTGGTGTAAAAAACATAGTATATGACATATGAAACTGAATATAGGATACGAAATTTAGTGTCCTTTATTTTATAAAGCAGTCTCTATGTACAGTCTAAACATATAAAAGAAATTTTCAAATCTCCCTGTGTCATTTATTCATCATTGTAATGAACATGGAGGAATTAAGTGGGAGTAGTAGTGTAGAAGATACTCCAACTTCGGTCGTCAGTGTGAAATCTAAAGAAAAAACTTTTTCCTGTACAGAATGTGGCAAGTCCTTTCCTCGTATAGGTAGTCTAAGAAGACACATTAGAGTGCACACACAAGAAAAACCATACACTTGCAGCATATGTGAAGAGAGTTTTCGTCAAAAGAGCCATCTTATCCCACATATGAGGGTTCATACCAAAGAGAAACCATATGTATGTTCTGAATGTGGAAGGGGTTTTAGTCGAAAAGAGAATCTGAATGCTCATATTAGAATCCATACAAATGAAAAGCCCTTCGTATGTAACCTGTGTGACAAAAGTTTTAAACACGAACGTAGTCTTAGTCATCATTTAAACGCCCATCTTGATGTAAAACCTTATTCTTGTCCTGTATGTGACAGGGGCTTTGCTCGGTTAAGCCATGTCACCAGCCACATGAAGGTACATACAAAAGAAAAGCTCTTCAAATGCATGGAATGTAGTCAAGCATTTGCCACAAAAGGTAAGCTTCAGGGTCATTTGAGAACACACACACCTGAAAAACCTTTTGCTTGTACTGTATGTGGGAGGAGGTTTCATATGGAGAGTGCTCTAACTGTACATCTGACATCACATACTCAAGAAAGACCCTATTCATGTAATGTTTGTGGCATGAGTTTCCGTGAGAAATCTAAACTTGATAGGCACATGAGAGTGCATACAGAAGAAAAACCCTACTCATGTAGTGTATGTGGAACAAAATTTACTCGATCTGACCACCTGAAGAGACACATGAAAGTACATATTGAAGGCAAAAGAATTGTTCCTCAAAAGGATTTGGATTCATGTATTTTTACACCTTCAAGATATGATGAAGTTCCTCTTATAAGTTCAGTTCATGAGAAGTGTTCAATAAATGCTGAATCTTCAGATGCTTCTAAATCAATAGTAGAAATTGATGAAAGTAGCATGTTATGTGTCCAAGCTCGTAAACATGATCCTGAAATTCCTTCAAATACCTTTAGTAGCAATCAGGAGAAAGAGGAAGCATCAGTTTGTTTACGTAAGATAGATGTGGTAGGCGAGTTCATTAGTATTAAAGAGGAAATGGTTTTACCTCAAGATGAACGTGACGTGAAACTGGAATATATATCAGATAATGAAGGAAGCTAAAGAGGTGCCTATGACTCCTTGGGTCGTTTATAAGGTAACTCTCTGCCATTTTTTTAAAGCCATGCCATGGCTTATGCCATCTCAGCCTGCTGAGAATGCAGTACAGGTGTGATGGGTCATTTCAGAAAACAATGTTCACTAAAGCTCATGCCTCATTGAGAGCAATGACACCCTTCTTACAACGTTTTGCATAAAATACCCCTTAGAACATGACCTTTAGAATATTTTGTAACTTATTGATTAAATTTTTTGACAATTTATTATTGTATTATAGTTGAAACCAATAATTTTGTAACTGATTGAAACATTTCATATTTGTTATAATGAAGCGGTATGTATTTACTGTATTTGGATTGGAATATATTAGTAATGAATTGTATTGATTAGTTACTGAAAATATCTTAAATATTTCACTTCACATTGTATTATTCTTCCAGCTTTAGTATATACAGACACTCCTCTACTTACAAACAACCGAGTTTTGAACATTCAAAGATACGAACACGAACTTACCATTATATACCCACGTATCAATGTATGTATTACTGTACTGTACTGTATTGATACATTATTATTACTGTATTAAAATTCATTAATACTGTATACTTTAAATTCTTTGTAGCAGTTAAATGTTTTTAGCCTAAGTACAGTACAGTATTGCCTATATATGTACTGTACAGTACTTTTTTTTACCTAAACACTACTTACAAACTGATTTCTGAAATCTAACTATTTTGTAAGTTGGGAAGTGTCTGTATATAGATTATTCTATTGAAGATAAAATATGGATTAAAATGCTTGAGTGCTACTTTTAAAATTTTTTCTTTCTCTCTTTACTTTCCTTCATTATATTTGCTTCAGTACTGTAGTTAAAAATTAACTCACCTCAAAAGCCGGTTGATAGCACGTCACAAAAAGGAAAAATTTCACCACCTCACCAACACCTCAAACAACAACCAAAGACGGCAGCTGACAACCAGCAACAGCAAAGGGCCCCTCACACCGACACAGAAACACAACTAACTAGCAGCACGGCGTCTCAATGGTCACTGATGCACTTCTCCTCCCTTGTCTTTCCACACTAACTACACCTCATTACTTTCTAATCACCTTCTCCACTTCATCACCATCTCATTTTCTTTTCCTAATCACCTCATAACTTCTAATCACCTTAACTACTCTAACAATCCACTCACCACTGTACTACTAATAGATAAATGTCTCTTTTATGAAGGAAGTAACAATAGTGTAGAAATATAATTTCGAATCACGTCTTAAGAATATGCAATTTTTTCATCCTATCTCAAACAGAGTATGTGATTTGGTTTTCATTCCAGCTACATTTTAGTCTTGGCATATATTTGCTTCTAATATAAGCAGTTGTTATTTAGGGACTTTACATAGAACACACCAGAAACTTAGTATTATTTCAGTGTAAGTTAATAAATAAAGGATATTAATATTTTTTAAGGTCATTTTCTTAAGTAGAAGAATGCTTGCTTACAATGTTTTATTGTTGATTTGCTTCTTATATCCCACCATCTAATAATCATTGCCTTATTTTCAAATTTTCTGGGGAGTTATTGTGTCCTTAATAATACGTTGCATAAATATTCACTATAACCATCTTATTTATGGGAAAAATTATTGCCCAATTAATTTATTTTCAAAATAATCATGATGGTTGTTGATACTGTTTTGACTGATGAGGGAAGAGGATACTATTTGTATTATAGTAAGTGACAATTTTATGAAATGCTGTTGTATGATATACTTGAATTGTTTATAGCAGGGGTTTTCAACCTGGGGTACACATACCCCAGGGGGCTCACACGGGGTCTGCTAGGTGATACGCCCTTCCCCACAAGTCGTTAGAGGGTATGGCTGACTAGATTAGTTGAGGAAAAGCAGTTCCAGCCATCTCATTAATTCCCTTTGTAGCAGATGTAATGATAACGTAGTGTTTTGTTTTTTCAGCTCTTTCCTTAACAATGAAATTCATACTGCACAGCCACTGCAAAAAATTGTGAATTTTTTCTTTAATTTTTAATGGAATTGTGTGTGCTTACTATGTTACTGGTTATGACAGGATGGTTATGTAGTTAATTCACTTAAGTATTTACAAACATGCACAAGTTAATGCTTTTGTGTGTTTATTTTTACTTATCACAAAGGGAAGGAGGTACATAGCTGACATAAAGAATACCCAAAAAGGTACGTGGGGAGAAAAAGGTTGAAAACACCTGGTTTATAGCAAAAGACTACTCTTTTCAAAGGTTTTTTACTTTTCTACTTGGTTTTGACTGAGTTGATAAGGAGTGATTTTTTGATGTGGGTGGCTCTATAATTAGAAGTCATGGTTTATTAGAGTTTTTTAAGAGCATTTTTTCCAGGATGTAAAGAATATACTTGCTTTGGGTAAGAATAGTTAATTATTGTACTTCACTACTGCACTAATCAAAAGAGCTGTAAAAAAAATATAAAATACGTTCAAGGTATAGTATCAAGGAATGATATGATGATCATTAGTGAGTAAAGAAGAAAAGAGATGAGAGACAGAGACATATGAGTATAATGCTCTTTCTTGTGAGCACACTTGGGAAATTTTGGTAAATAGTTTGGTCAACTTTTAATATATCGGGACAATAAAATACTATTCTGTTCTCGAGTTTGCCTGGAACTCTCCATAGTAATAAACTGCCTCTTGTTCAAACCTGTTTTATCAAAGGATATCACTTGATTGTCCTCTAAATGGCATTACAGTTGTGCTAAAAGGCTGCGTTAACCAAATTAATTTAGATAAAGAGTAATGGATTCCTACAGGATATATACCACATATGGGTAACCTTTTATGATCTTTTGGGCCACATAAGATAGTTGTCATCGTATTTCGGACTAAATATTCACTTCAAACATTTTATTTATATACTATAGGTATGCAACAGCTGCAGCTGATGTGGAATTTATGTATCGTTTGCCTGCGGAAGATGGCTTACAGAGGTTTCGTATATACGGCATTTCGTATACAGTGATCCCCCGCAGGATCGCGTTTTTACTGTACCACGGTTTTTTTTGGCAAATTATTATTTTATTTTTTGGGTATATGCAAAAATATTAAAAAAATAAAAATTCTCAGTATTTTCATTTTTTTTATTGAAAAAAAACATATATCATTATCTAATAGATAAAAAAAATTTATTTCCCAGTCTACGAATAATAAACCAGTAAAAAATAGTAAAAAACATAAATTTAAATATACATACGTACAGTATAACTCACAGTATTGCATCATGCGAAATAGTGTCCGATAGCGTACAATATATTGGGATCGCAGCTACGTGAGCTAGCATATAGATTTATATTTCCAGTAGTTTCATGATTTTATTGATAAAAAAACGTATTTCGTAGCCTAAGAATAATGAAACAGTAAAAAATAGTAAAAAAACATAAATACTACCAGTATTGCAACATGTAAAATACGATACCGCTATCAGCGTTTCGGACAAAGGCTCGTTCAGTCTAACTCACGTGTGCGCCGTTCACGTTGTGCTTGTATCCGATAGCGTACAGTGTATTGGGGTCGCAGCTACGTGAGCTAGCATATATATTTATATTTCCAGTAGTTTCATTGTTTTTTTTTTTATAAAAAAACATATTTCTTAGCCTAAGAATAATAAAACAGTAAAAAATAGTAAAAAACATAAATACTAACAGTATTGCAACATGTAAAATGCGATACCGCTATCAGCGTTTCGGACAAAGGCTTCCACCTTCTTCCATTGTCTCGTCTCACTCGTGTGCGCCGTTCACGTTGTGCTTATTAATACGTTTTGCTTGTGATTTTTTTACTCGCATATTTTAACCTCTGCAATGCCTCCCAAGCATCCTTCATCTTCTAAGGCTTCTTGTAGTGAGCCTAAGCGGCAAAGGAAAATGTTAACCATAACAGATAAGGTTAGTTTACCTATCACGTACATATAAATTACGTTGCATGCTGTTATTTATAAAGTAAAGGGTGGTTTTTTAACAGTGCAGGGAGGGTTTGCAGTATACAGTAAACGTAAAAATAATTGTAAAATACCTATGTACATGAGTATGTCATATAAATTTATGCTTGCATGCTGTTATTTATGAAGTAAAGGGTGGTTTGTTAACAGTACAGGGAGGGTAACATAAAAATAAATTAAAATATATATGTACATATAGGCTGATCCTACTCCGCGATTTTCCTGTTTTGCGCTGAGTCCCAGAACCAAACCCCCGCGATAATGGGGGGATCACTGTATAAATAAAATGAGGTTTCGTACAATAAAAAACGAGGTTCCGTACGATAGAGAACGAGATTTTGTATAATAGAAAAGTTCAATAAATTGAACTATTGTTTAGGAAATAAAATGCCACGATATTATTAGCTGCTTATAAAAAAAAACTCCATTTTAGTATGTCATGTGATTTTGCGTCGGTTCGTTTTTCCGATGTGTTTTGATGTGGAAAAATGGGGGTGCTATTAGGTACAGGTATTTCGACGTATATTTTGGCGGTAAAGTGCATTTTAGTTTGTCTTTATCTTTTGTCGTTGTTTTTATTTTTTTTTTTAATTCATTCTAGATGCATATATTAGTATTAATTCATACCTATATATTTCATTTTTCAACTGTGACTGATAATTAACACAGGAGATCTGAAGATATTGATATCTTTGATGTGAAAGATTAAGGGCCGTTTATTTAGCACTTAACCTCGCTATATATTAATCCATTTAACTGCATTGTAATCTGTGCGTGTCATTATTAATTTGCTCGTTAACGGGATTATAAAAGTGATATAATGAGTACTGCTTAAAACGTCTGAGTAATTTTTTATTAATTATCAGTGGATTAAAATGGCTGTATATGAACTGTAAATCTTATATTAATGTAAGTATCTACAATGTATACTGCTATGTGCTTAATTATAACATGTGTGTTTTTGTAAATAATTATGTAAACAATTATGTTTATATGTATATTTTAAAATAAAATAACTTTTTAAATAACATTTGACTTGGGATGTTTTTCTTTTAACATTTTAGGAACCCCCAAAATGGGCCTCCTGCAATAGTATACCAAATACATTAGAGATTGGAACAAGTAACAATTTATTAGCAATAATTACTGAATTGGCTCATAATCAATTTTTGAAAAAAATATCTATATACGAAACATCGTCCGATTTTATTCACGAAACGTCGTTCTCTATATGAAACCTCGTTCTTATTTCTATGTACGAAACGCCTATGTACGAAATCTCGTGTCCCAGCGGAAGACCACTGTCGTATTTTGTAGTTGTACTTCGCTGCCGTGTATTTAGTTGTACTGTCACTGCCACCTTGGCCAGGGCTCACTCGTGCAAGGTGATAATAGATATGCGATGATACTTAGCACTTAATTCATTGAGAAGCTACAATTTTACTCTTGGCCTCAATCCCCCCGTCCACGAAAATGGAACCCCCCCAAGGTGGAATCCTTAGCCCTTCCTCTTTAATTGTCTCATGGAAAAACTCATGGACATCGCACTACCACATGAAACCAAACTTCAATTATGCGGATGACTTTGCCCTCGTCACAATAGACGACAGAAGCTCCAACAAGACCCAGCGCTGCCTAATCAAGATTCACCAAGCTTCCATCTCCCTTGTAGTTAAGATCAACGCCCGCAAAACCAAGGCCCTTCCCAGCCACCAGTGGAGACCAGACACTAAGCTGGTCATAGGTGACAAGCCTGTGGACTGGGTTACCAAGCACCGATACCTGGGTGCAATCATCGAAGGCAAACTAACCTTTGGACTTGAAATCCAACACTTGCGCGACAAATGTAGCTAGCGACAAGCGGTCCTTCGTCGGATGTCGGGCCTCTACGACGGTGCAGCCTTTAATGTCCTCAAAATCTTCTATGTACAGGCCATATTCAGCCTCAGAGACTATGCTTGTCCCACACTCTGGCTACTAAAAGACCAACAAAGGACAAGATAGAAATCATTCAAAACAACGCCATGCGTACCATGCTAGGAGCCCCCATGTGGACCAAGAGAGAAAACATCCAGATGGAATTGGGACTCATGCCACTCAGACTCAGAGCTCAGCAAAGACTGACCCTCTTTGTGCCCAAAACCACCACTGCCCAACATACCTGCCTCTCTGGCACAAATCTCCAGCTAGCCTTCAATCGCCACCCCGACCACCATCCTAGAACCTGAGCAGCCAAGGTCTGCGCTGGCCTGCAAGCACTGCCAGTCAGGGAGGACATCCTAGCCAAGATACAGGACACACCACTTCCTGAATATCAATGCCCACCCCCATGGAATGACCAACCACTCGACATAAAGATCGAGCTCCCTGACAACCCCAAAAGCTTGGTACACCCGCTTGTCCTTGAAAACATATACAAGGACAAAATTCAGAGCTGGAGCAGGCCAAACACTTAAGTCTTCTACACTGACGGCTCAATGAATCAAGAAACTGGAGCCTCAGCCGCCGCCTTCACCACCGGGAACCACGTCCAATCCTGGAGACTGTCAAACTCTTGCTTATCGCTCCAGACTGAGCTTGTTGCCATAGCCAATGCCCTCGACATCTTCACCCAGCAAGGAGCTGACTATACCCTAATTCTCTCTGACTCTAAAGGCACCTTACAGGCCATCAAGAAGCCACTCCTCAGAGAAAATGTATGCATCATCACCACCATTCTCAGCCACTACCACAGGACAGTCAGCTTTGGAAAAGCCATCACTCTTGCCTGGATTCCCAGCCACGTAGGCATCAAGGGAAATGAGGAAGCCGATCAAGCCACCAAACAAGCCACTCTTAGAGCAGAAATCCAAATATCTCTGCCTCTTGGGATTCAACAGATAAAAACCAAAGCCACCAAGTCACTCCTTAATGTCTTAATAACTAACACAACCTGTGCACAGACATTGGCTCCCCCTCCACCTGGTGGTACAAAGCCACCACCGATCTTCAGCGAATCGCCCTGCCTAAGAACCTTCGATGAAGCACGTCGGTCAATGTGTACCGTCTGAGACTCGGGTATTAGTACACCTGGCAAATGGTGGATTATATCATCAGGGAATGCACCTTCTGCCAGGTAGCCTCACCACATACACTGCTCCAATACATCCTCGAATGCGATTCCTTTTCAGAAATTTGACGGAAAACTGGTGCTCCCGTAACATCCAGTGAAGATCCAAGTGCCCTTCATGTTGCTAGTTCCATAATCAGACTAGCAACAGGCAACTACATGAACAGTCTACTGAATATCATCAGTCAATACCCTCCACCAAGATAACTATGCAATAACTCTCTTTCACCACCAAAACAGGAATTCATTAAAAAGAATAATTGTTTGATGTAAACTAATAAGCCTCAGCTGAACACATGTTTTCTACTATCTTTACAGTTTTGTACAACCTCACCTGCGGGCCAAAATAGGAAAGTCCAGTCGCCCTCAAGAGCGAATACCACCAACAATAAGCGAATTTTACCTCACCGCCGTGCCAAAATAGGAAAGTCCAGTTGCCCTCAAGAGCGAATACCACCTTCAATCAACAAATTTTACCCCACCTGCGAACCAAAAAGGGAAGGTTAGCTCACCCTCAAGGGAGAATATCAACGAAAAAAAAAAGTTCCATTAACGTAATGTTATCTGTATGGGCACCAACAATACTCAGCTTTTCCCGCTCGTTGTCTGACCCTTTTTAGCACCTCGGGTCAGGCACTTGGTCATGCCTCCATCAATAGGATTTCAATAGAAGGGGGAACACACCATAAGCTATGGTGTGGGGGCACCTAAAGATTGCCAGTTTTCCCCGCCATTTGAACGTGGTCTCAGAGAACAGAGGAGCCACGTGGGACTTCTAGCTTGTACATAGGGCACTCATGGAGATGATATATTCCGATACGTCTGAAAATATAATGTAAGTAAATTGGAATTTGTGAATCAGTAAATTTTACATTTCTGAAGTGAACGTATGGTGCAAATTGGTCTGTAAAATGTCTTATGTGCCTGGAGGATCATATAATTACTCACATGATGTATGCATTGCGAGAAAGTCGTGAATTTCATACGTGTTAATGTTCATTGTAGCATTTTTTTTATTCAATGTTTATTTACATATTAGTTTGCTCAGTTATTTGTTTATTAATTTTCTTTATCGTAAACTGCGCATTAATGTCACGTCTCTTGGAGCAGTTTAGGGGACTTGCGATTTGATTATTAGATCTCATGTCCTACACAGACCAAGAAGAAGAAGAAGACTTTGTTTTGATGAAAATTCTGTTGATAAAGACCATCCGTATTTCAAGGTTTGCGTGATCTTGTTTAAATTGTTAACTAGTATTTTTCTCTCTGACTGCGTTACTTCCTTCAGTTCAGTTTAGGCTAAGGGACCAGTGACCTAATCAATCTTCGTGTCTTGCACATACTGTAAGAAGAAAAATATTGTAGTCTGACTTGAAACCCATAAGAAGTGAGTTTAACAACTTTATATAATTTCTACTAAGACTGCATCTATTATAAATTTTACTTCTATACATAATGTAAAATATAAAATAATGTTACCTTTAATATGTCATCAGTCAACAAAAATTGTTTACTTGTGGTATTTATGGAATTGAATAAAGGCCACAGCTGTAATTTTGAGTGTGGAAAGATTTATAATTTTACGTGTGAAGAAAGATTTCGTTATTATATCTCCTAATGAAGCTTAACATTACATGCTGTTGTTTGCTAAGTATTTTTTGGCATTGTTTTAGCAGAGGGGATTATTTTCTTACAATAATAAAGCAAAATTTTTCTGATAGTTTTCAATTCACAACGAAAACTCAAAAAAATGCGGTTTTATTATTGTAAGAGAATAATAATCCCCTCTTCTAAGAATTCACTTTTTTTTTTTTATCTCTGTTCCTCATGGAAAAAAATCTATTTGGCGAAGATTCGTCTTATGTACCCAATATGCTTTTGATTAAGATATTTTATCCTTATCGGTTTCGGAAAGTTTTGAATGGACCTGAAAAATGATTTTGTCGTAAATTACTGTTTTTTGTGATAGGGCCGACATAAGGACAATGGTGAGTACTCATGTAGCCTGATCTAACTAATGAACCTAACCAACCTAACACAAATTTGAAGTCTTGCTTTCTTTAATAGGGTGAATTTGTGTTTCTACCTCAGCATGGCATATTTAAGGATGCTCTGGTGAAGGTAGTTTTTTGGGTGAGTTGTGGAAGGGTGCAGAAAGCAGTATTATTTTTTGTATTGAATTTGAAATGCCCATCACTTAATACTCAAAATAAAGGCCAGTGATTATCCTCATAGTACTAAGATGTTAGATGGAATACAAATGCTAAATACGTTACTTATTTGATTCCATTAAATTTTGCATGTTTACAAGTCCATCTAAACTCCTGAAAGCATATAACACTTTATGCCAAGAAGAGTGCCCAAATGGGAAATCGTAGCTTTTGTTATTTTGTTTACATAAGACAACTGGCACTGACTAGAGGATTGGTTGATGTTTACAGTAAAATAATTTAAACCAATTTTGCTTCATTCATATTATTTTGCTTGCTCTGATGCAATTATGAGCTTGTTCTAAGTTGTGTTTTCTTGCTGTTATATCTTAAACTGCAGGTAACTTTTACACTCTAATAAAAGCAGTGGGCCTTCATCTTACACAACTTAAAGTAGTCCGGTTTAAAAATGTGGATAAATTAAAAATTCAGCCTTTTCCCTTGGAATATATATAAAAACCACTACTGCACTGTTATAATTTAGGATGTATATTTTATTTTGTTACACTTCAGTTATAGTAATCTATGCTGGAGTTAAAGTATACACAGTGTTAGGAATAATTTATATGCAATGAATAGAGGCCCTTTTATATGAGGCTCCTGAACATACATGGTTTTAGAATAACGTGGGCCATTGATTAAACAATTAATAGAGTAAGATGTGGAACATCTGTAATTATTTATGAAGAATCATGTAAAATAATTTTGTTTATCAATTTCCCAACTATCAGTAATGTGTTGGCAAGTCCTTACATCTTAAGCAATGTGATATCAGTCAGTTCATTTGTCACAAGTAACATAACCTAACTTTGTTGCATGCCAGCAATATGTTAAAGTACTTTTTCCAGTCTCTTTCTTTACTAGTAATATAGCCCACGATTTTCCATTTAAGCAATTACAGCATTAAAGCAATTCAGTATTTGAACATACATATTTTTTGTTTACTACCCAAGGTATGGCACTCCCAGATTCAGTTATATGACTTTCATGCTACTTGCCTCATACAAGTTGAGTGACAATAAGCAGCACTTGGTGATGTCGGCCATCTCTGATGTGACATATAATAACATGAAAGCTGCTTTGAACCACATATTTGCTAGGGATATTAGTGACCAGCCTGGCGCTTTTGGTGGAGGTGGAGTTAAATGTGAACCGGTCTTCCTGGCAAAGGAAGTGGAAGGTGACATTAAGGAGGAAGAGGCACTAATGGTAAGAGGTTTTCAGCACGGAGGACATGGTTGATAGGGGAAGACTATCAACTAGGTTAAGGGGATACCCCCGTCTGTCCACAAGTAGAAGGCAGAATCCTCAAGGGCCAGATGGGAAGTTGTCGAGGTGCTTGATATGTGACTCAAGATTCCACTGGGCACAGAACTGCCCAGATGCTTATGAATATACACCTAATGAAGGGGACACTGAGGCATTGTATCTGTCGTTAATAACAGGTTATGCCGGAGGCAAGGAAAAGCTCGCAAAGCTTGTAGAGGAGTCTGCTGGTTGTGCAGTTTTAGACTCAGGGTGCTTCACAACAGTGTATGGCAGTACTTGGTTCCATAATTTCGTGAAAAACCTCAGTGATTATGAGTGGACGGGCATAATTAAAAAATCGTCAGCTGCCAAATTTGCTTTGCCGACGGGGTCACCATTCCCTCCCTCAAGCCAGTCACTCTGCCATGTTTTATTGGTGGGATGAAAGCCGAAGTTGTGACTACCTTGGTGGATTGTAACATCCCATTACTCCTGAGAGAGCGGTTGATGAAGAAGGCGAAGATGTTAATTAACTTTGCAACTGACCAAGTTAAGATTCAAGGAAGGATTATTGATTTGCACACGTCAGTATCAGGCCACTGTTTGTTACCGATATCATCGTGACTAGTGCAGGAGTTGGGTGGAGTGATTGCTTTGGCTGCTTTTCAGGGGAGAGATGTGAGGAAGACGGCTTACCAGGTCCACAGACAGTTTGGACACCCTACAGCGGCTAAGCTAATGAAACTCAATGCAAATGCAGGAATTAAGGACTCAGAACTAGAACAGGCAGTCCGTAAGGTAACCAAGGAGTGTGAAATTTGTATTAAATTTTGAAAGGAGAGACGACGCCCTGTAATCAGTTTGCCTATGGCATCTCAGTTCAATGAAGCCATTGCCTTAGACCTTAAGGTTTGGGGTGTAAAATATTTTCTTGTCATCATTGACTTGGCTACACAGTACTGTACAGCAACAGTTATTGGGGATAAACGGGCTGCCACAATTATCAAGGCCCTGTTTCTGAGTTGGCTTGTTATATATAGAGCACCAGGGAAAATTCTATCGCATAACGGATGTGAATTTAACAATGAAGAGATGCGGGCACTGGGAGAGGCATTCAACATCAGAATCATGACCACTGCAGCCAAGAGCCCCTGGAGCAACGGAGTGTGTGAGCAGTTAAATGCGGTAATTGGAAATATCGTAAGAAAAATCTTAGAAGAAAGTAAATGTGACTTGGAGGTTGCCTTGGCCTGGGCAGTGTTGGCAAGAAATGCCCTCACTAATTTCTCTGGATTTTCCCCGAATCAGCTTGTGTTTGGTCACAACCCTGGACGTTCCAAGGTGTATGCCAATGATCCCCCAGCGCTGGATGATACTGGGACATCAGAAAATGTGAGGAACAAGTTAAAAGCTCTTCATCTAGCAAGGAAAGAATTTGTGAAAAATGAATCTGATGAACGTTTTGGCAGGGCACTACGACACAACATTCGTCTAGAGTGAAGACAGACAACATTTGGCTGCATATGCCAAGAATGTCTAGGCTTGAGACTTGTTACCTTGAGTGCTTTTTTAGATGCTTCCTTTGCTAACCTGGTGTTAGTGGGTCACATGGAGATTTTATCATAGTCTTGCAGATTGATGACAACAAAAGATGCCCCATCTACTGGCAGTCAAAAAGGATCAAACACGTAGTTAAGTCCACTCTGTCAGCAGTGGCATTGGCTTTACTGGATTGTCTTGAAACGGCTGTGGACCTTGCCAGAATACTGCAGGAGATATCTGGTTGTGGAAATCCAAAGATTCAGACCTTCGTTGACAACAAGAGCCTGGTGGATTCCCTGCATTCAAGTAGGACTGTGGATGATTGGAGATTGAGGATCGATATAGCAGTGCTACGTGAGATGTTGGAGCATGGGGAGGTTGCTAAAGTGGCTTGGATGGATGCATCGAGACAGCTAGCTGATTGCCTCACTAAGAAGGGGGCTTCACCAGGGCAACTCAATGCTACCATCAGCGAGGATTATATTAAAACATAGTATATCACATACAGCACTTGTATGTAGACCATCGGGAAATTGATTATATAAAGGAATACATAGGACACTGTATAAAAAAAAAAGGAAGGACAAGGGTGTTAGTTTGTGTAAGCTATTGTGTTTGCTAATGACGTCACGACAGTATGTTTACGTGGGTCAGCTGGGCAGAGAGAGCTGTTAGAGGATGGAGAGATTCAGCTAAGACTTGAGCTAAGGAAGCAAATTTATAATAGTTAAGTTTAGACATAATAACCTGCCGGTGTATTGGAGTTGAGTTGGACTACTTTTAATTGGCAAATTAAAAGCTTCCCTACAACACTCTTTGACAAGTAGTCTTTCATGTTATGATTAGCTATAAGATTAAGAATTATTCCATTCGCACCTTTACCTTCAACCATAAGTACATATATTAGGCATCTTAGTAGCTGTAGTGCCTCATTTTGGGAACAAGCCTGTTGCTGACTATCTTCACTTTCATAAATGCTCACTAAAGAGGTTGCCCATTAATAGGTACCCAATTTAAAAATTGAAGATATTTATAATTCATAGCTTCAAATTACCAATCATTAGAGACATATGCAGGAGGTCTCTGTAGAACGTCATTTCTTATATGGTTGTTTCAATTTTGCATCGGAGGCCAGTGAATACGTGATAAATTGTTAATAAAGAAATTTATCGACCTACTTGGCTGGTACGGTAAATTCACATCGCAAGCACTGAACTGTTTGTGAGCAGGCGGATGAATACACAGCTAGCAGTACAGCTGTATTCATATTTATCAAGTTAATGTCTCTATTTGTTTATTTATATATTAGGTTATATTGAAGGATTATATTGATTTAAAAAAACAAACAAACACATAGCTGTAAATACAATTTTATTTGAAATACACACAAATTCACAGGTAGGAGCACAGCTGTATTCGTATTTATCAAGTTATTGGCTTTATTTATTTATTTGTTTATATATTTTGTTATATTGAAGGATTATATTGAATTTAAAAAAAAAGCTGTATATGCAATTTAATTTGAAATACACACAAATATACAGCTAGCAGCACAGCTGTATTCGTATTTATCAATTTAGTGGCTATATTTGTTTATATATTTGGTTATATTGAAGGATTGTATTGAATTTGAAAAAAAAAAAAAAATAGCAAAGACAGCTGTAAATACGATTTTATTCAAAATAGTTTGTTGAGCGTCTTGTAAGAATCCGGAGTCACACGACATTTCAAGAAGAGGAAGAACCACTTCTCGGTATACTCTCACCAGCCGTATTGTACCTCATTTTTGTCTGTTTTCTCGTTTGTTTCGCTCATTACTGACATTACTATGTCTCCCAAGTGTAATGGTGATAGTTATGATGACAGCTACGAAGAAAGAAAAGCAATCACCATGGAAATTAAAGATGAAATAGTAAAATGCTCGGAAAAGGAAGTGAAAGTACAAAGTTTGTGGCCAGTAGGGGTTTCTTTAATCGTTTCAAGAGTTGTTCTAATTTGCATATCCTAAGGGTGCAAGGTGAAGCTGCTTTCTAGTGGTGAAGAAAAAGCAGCAGAAGAGTTTCCCAGTGTGTTAGCAGAAATAATTAGGGAGTGGGGTTACCATCCCTTGCAATGCCCCTTCCAATGTGCAAGCCAACCACACAAGTAAAGGTAAAACATATTATACTGTACAGTTGTGTATGACTGTAGTGTACTTTAATATTTTTATATTTACTATACTGTACATGTAGTGTAGTTTTACTATATCTTACAATGAGAACTTAGATTATTTCTATAGATTATGTACTGTATGTTCTTTTGCCTCTCCAGACTCACCTGCCCCAGTCTCCGAAGACCTAGGTTCGAATTATTGGTGTATTCTAACTTGAGTCGAAATCCACTCTAAATCAGCTGTCAGGAACGGAACCCTGACGTAAAGTGAGAACCCCCTGTACATACTTGCAGATTTGCAGGGCATGAGTGCAACATATTTCATTTTATCAATATAATGGGTTGCAAAATTTAAGTCATTGGTATTTCAGTCTTCAAGGTCCAATGGCTACTTTACAAATTTTAGACTTGCGGGAATGTCAGGATGATAACCTTTGTTATTTATATGATATTGATAATGTGTTGTACTACATAAGTATTTTTTTGCATGACATATAAAATATAGAATAAATTTTGCCTGTTTGTGGCGTAGACTCATTCATCTTCATATCATTACCTTTGATTATGTTAACCCTGTCTTACTACTGCAGGTACCATGCAAATTTCCTTTGATGTGTCCTTCGTGACTAGACAGACATAACACCATCCCCACAAAGACTTGGAGTCCTTAGAATAGGAGAGATACTGTGTAGCCTAGACCACAATGGATGAAGCAGTTTTGTAATATACATCTTAGTTGTAAAGAGTTTTCTCAGCCTGGTCAGTCTACAATCATATCACCAATTTAAAATATACCAGTTAGATTTGGGTAAATTAATTTGAGAAATTTTGCATTTATAATCAGCTTAGACATTGATTTGATCATTCATTTCTCTTTTGGCATATGTAATCATGCATACAAATGACAAAAGAATGACAGACATACGTGATTTATACTGTACTGTAACCAAAATGCTTCGAGAAATATTTTTAATGACTTTAGTTATGTCTACAAAGACGTTTTCCTTTCAGTACATAACAATTATTTGAAAAATTATATTTTTGTTTTTTGAAGAAATTGTTAGGGGACATAATCCGTCTGTTTGCACCTTTGAGTAATGTATACTATATAATGTTTAACTTTTGTATCTCTTGGGATATTATATTTTTTTAGTGGAAAAGTGTTATTTACTCTTGATATATACAGCTCTCGTGTATATCTTTTTATTTACTACTTTGAAATGGTAATATTTTCAAATTAATATATTGTTATTAAAAGTATTGTATTCAGAGGGCATTTGACAGTGAAAATAAAATTATATATATTTTTTTTCTTTTTTTCAGAAACAAAGAAGATTTTTACTTCTGCAATGAATCTGTCAGTATTTTGAAGGGAACTATGTCTAATGGGAAGATATATGATAGTTGAGAGTTAGAACCATATGCATATTTGATTGTATAACATGCAATAGTGGAATTTTATGTAACCTTCAGTGAGTGTTTCAAAATATGAAAATAACTTATACTGTATTTAGAAACAGGAACAGATGGCATCTGATTCTACCAGTAGATAATCTCTTAACCTTATTTAACATTGAGAATGCTTTATTATGAAAAAACAGTATAGGAAATTTGAGACTGGACATAAGATGCAAAATTGAATATAATTTATTTTATATAAGTCTCTTCATGAACATATAAGAACATATAAAAAATCTCAAACCTACCCTGTTACAATAGACAACAGGGTAATGAACATGGAGGACTTAAATGAGGGCTATGTTAGTAAGAATACTCCAACTATGGATGTCTCTGTGAAGTCTAAGCAAAAATCTTTTTCCTGTTGTGAATGTGGCAAGTCCTTTTTTCATAAATACCTTCTAAATCGACACTCTTCAGTGCACACACAAGTTAAGCCATATACTTGTAGCATATGCGAAAAGAGTTTTAGTCAAAAGAAATATCTTATTCCGCATATGAGGGTTCATACCAAAGAGAAACCATTTATGTGTTCTGAATGTGGAAAGTGTTTTAGTCAAAAAACTACTCTGACAGCTCATTTAAGAAACCATACAAATGAAAAACCCTTTTTATGTAAGACGTGCAACAAAAGTTTTAAACACAAACGTAGTCTTAGTCATCATCTAAACACCCATCTTGTTATAAAACCTTATTCTTGCCCTGTATGTGGCAGGGGCTTTACTCAGTCAAGCACTGTCACCAACCATATGAAGGTACATACAAAAGAAAAACCCTTTAAATGCATGGAATGTGGTCAACAATTTGCTAGGAAATATACTCTTTGCAAGCATATGAGAACACATGCACCTGAAAAACCATACTCTTGTACTGAATGTGGGAAGAGTTTTTATCTCGAAAGTGCTCTAACTCTCCATATGGCATCACATACTCAAGAGAAACCTTATTCATGTAGTGTTTGTGAAATGAGTTTCTACGAGAAATCTAAGCTAGATAGGCACTTGAGAGTACATGCACAGGAAAAACCTTACTCATGTAGTGTATGTGGGACAAAATTTACTCGATCTGATCACCTCAAGAGACACATGAAAAAACATATGGCAGGCCAAAAAAACAATTCTCAAAAGAATTTTGATTCAGATATCCTTACATCGTTAGGAAATGATGAAGCTCCTGTTATTAATTCATATCATGATAAGTGTTCAGAAAATGATGAATCATCAGGTGCTTTTATATCAGTAGAAACTGATGAAACTAGCAAGGTATTTGTCCAAACTCTTAATCATGATCCTGAAATTTCTTCAGATCTCTTTAGTAACAATCAGGATAAAAAGGATTTTTCAGTTTGTTTACGAAAGATAGATGTGGTAGGCGAGTTCATTAACATTAAAGAGGAACTAGTTTTACCTGATGATCATTATGTAAAACTGGAAGAGTTATCAGATCCTGAAGGTGGCTAAAAGGTGTCAAGATTCCTAGGGTGGTTTATAAGGCAACTTTTTTTTTTTTTTTAAAGGACATGCTTTCCCTAATGCCATCTTAGCTAGCGGAAAATACAGTACATCTGATGGGTCATTTCAGAAAAAAGTTAATTAAAACTCATGCTTCAATGAAGGCAATGACACCCTTCTTACAGCATTTTGTGTAAAGCACGTCTTAGAACATGACCATTAGAAAACGTGGTATTTTATACCTAGGTACATATATTGCCAATTTATTACTTTATTGTAGTTGAAGCAAGTAGAGTCCTTACTCTGGTTTAAACATGTCATCACTATTATTATTCATTGTCATGTATTTAATTGACTTGGAATTTAAGTGTGATGGATAGTATAAAATAGTCTCTGTTCATATTTTAAACCTTGCACTTCACATTGTGCTATTCTAGCTTCGGTTTATATAAATTATTCAGTTGTAAAATGATGGAGTTTTGTTTGCTTGAATTCTGCTTATAGATATTTTCTCTTTCATGCCTGAGGTCATAATACTGCAGAAATATGACTGAACACTTGTCATGGAGGAATCACATAATCCAAATTTCTAAATCTTCATCCAAAAAATTGGGGGTTTTGTTTCGTTTTCGTTATTACTTTTCCTCATTGCAGTTACTTAAAATTTACAAAGGTCTTATCCGCCCCTGCTTAGAATACTGCTCACACATCTGGGGTGCTTCTTCCTTTACTTATCTTCTTGATAGGGTTCAATCTAAGGCAGTCAGACTCATTAATGATCCTTCTCTTACTTCTAACCTGGATTCTCTCTCTCTTCGCCGTAAGGTATCTTCCCTTTCGCTTTTCTATCGCTACTACTTCCATCGCTGCTCTGATGAGTTGGCGAGTTGCATCCCTCCTCCACTGCCGAGGCCGCGTAACACTCGCCAAGCGGCCTCATCTCACAGGTACTGTGTGGAGATTTGTAGCTCGCGGATTGGTCGGTGCAGCGACTGCTTCCTCCCATCTACCTCCAGACTCTGGAACTCTCTTCCTCCTTCTGTCTTTCCTAATTCTTATGACCTTTCATCCTTCAAAAAGCAGATCTATCGTCATCTCAGAGCCTAGTCCTCCATATCTCTGGGTCCTCTTTACTTTGACTGTTTTTTCTGTCTGTCGTTTTCCTTTGTGTGACATTACCTCATCTCTGCCTTGCCCTTAACTTTTTCTTTTCCTTCGTCTTGGTATTTTCTCGTGCCCGGGCCTTTGTTGATGAGGGCAGTTTCTGCCTATCCCGGTGTCACACTCTTAAAAAAAAAAAAAAAAAAAAAAATTATACCTTTCAAACTTACAGTGTGAGTTGAATATCATTGCAATTACTTTTTATTCTCATTATATATTTGTTCCTAAAGATACAAACAGTTGTTATTTAAGGACTTTACATAGAACAGATCAGAAACTATAATTTTGTTGATGTATATGAATAAATAAAGGACAAAAATTGTTATACAGAGTAATTTACTTAACACAAAATGCATGAAAGAATGATTTTATTGAAAATTTACTTCATGAATCCCGTTGTATAAAGTGCTTGTTACCCTTTTTCAAATGTTGTGGGAAGTTATGGTTTTCTTAATATTTTGTCGAACAAATTATCATTATTGCCATATTATAGGAAATTTTAGTGTCCAGTTGATTTATATTTTAAATAATTGTGGATGCGGATTTTATTCTTATGAGAACAAAGAGGCAATTTTTTGTGTTATATTAAGTGAAAATTTTGTAAATTGCCATTGTAATATATAACTGAACCACTTGTAGTGTAGATGCTGTCCTCTTGGCAAAGATTTTTTTCATTCCTTCTTGGCTTGACTGAGTTGATAGGGAGCTAAGTTTGAAGTTTCGTAAGAAAACTTTTTTTACTGGATGTAAGGAATATACAGTACAGTACTTGTTTAGGTTAAGTATAGTTGATAATTGAAATTCACTAATCTAAAAAACTGTGAAATGAGAAATTGAATGGACAGAACATTTCACTACTTATCCTTGAAACTGGTCCAGAAATAAAAGATACAAAGCACTAGTTACTGGAGTCTAGCATTAACAAGAAAACTGACCTGAGTAACCAAACAAACCAAGAAAGCATCGGACAGAATTCAACCTGACTTCCCAATAAATCCCTCGTCTCTCGTCTATGTCCCACCGAGAATGCCTTCACGCCCCACCCCCTCAGCACAACCCCTCCATTCTCATCACCATGCCACTCATCCTTACCACTATCGTATTAACATAGCAACAGATTATACTGCCTGAAAAGTCTTGCTGCAAAACCAAATCAAAAGCATTAAAGAAACCAAAAACATAGACAATAATTAATATCTACCATAATTAGAATCTCCCATACAAATGATCTCTCCTACACCCTGGCACCTGTCCTTCTCACTGTGATTGTCATATTGGTACCTCACCATTTTCTACCTCACTTTCTTCACTATCTCATCATGTCCTGACCTAGTCAACACATTATACCAAGTTACTGCTTCTGCAGGTGTTACTAGAGCCTTCTCTGTCATTGCCTTAATGGTGTCTCTTCCAATCCCATTTACACTATGTTGATAAGCTGCACTGAAAAAGAGATTTATACTCTATTTATCCAACATGCCCTTCACAGCCTGTGACTGGAAAGAAGTGCAGTTATCCATCAATACCTCATCAACTGGACTCCTTTCTACATAGTCCCCGTTCAACTCAATCAGTGCCTCCTCTTCAGTCTTTGTCCTCAACTCTCTCCAGACTGCGAATCGACCAGGACCACAATCTACCTTAGATAAATATCTCCATTGCTGTTAATGAGTCACATCAATTGCCAATCTTTTTCAATCATTCTCCTATTTAATTTCCCCTGTCGTATGTGATCTTGGTGCAAGGTCTTTGATTGATACTGAATGCAACTCCTTACCACTTGCTAAACTTCATCCCTCATCACTGTAGGATCGATTTTTCTAGCCACAAAAAGTGTCCTACCAACCCCTATGTGGTGCATTTGATGCAACTATCTCACACCTACAGATTCCATACATAATTTCAGTCATCTCTCCTCTTCTTATATATTCCAAGCCAAATCTTCACTTTGGTTAGTACATCTGCCTTGTTCTGTCCTGATGGCACAAAAACTAATCTCACCTATAACCCAAATTTATCGATCAATACCCTCAATATCCCAAGGTGGTGCTTTACAATTATCTCTGTGGCACCCTTTGTACAGACTGTTTTCAGCAGTCAAAATGGAGTTGACCCAGCCTAATACTGTAGCTGAATCAGTTCTAATCTTAACCTGTCACAAGTCCGACTTTAAAGCTTAATTAATTCCTTTCAACACAGCTTCCATCTCTGGCACATTAATGTGATTGTAGTAATCTTTTTTTTCCTCAACCATGCTCTGTCTCGACTATGAAGCCACCCATTTTTAATATCACACCTACTTGCATCACGCCATGCAACCTCCCTTATATTGGGGAAGGATACCACCTCCCTCTTACCAGATCTTCACATTTTACTCTTTCCACAATATCCTGAATCATCATCACTGTTTCCCTGCCACTTTTATCCTCCCATCTTATACCTTCTGCTCATATCTTTATGTTACTGCAAGCTTCCCAAAGGCATCCCACAATAGGATAGTGATCCAATAACTTTCCACACACAGAAAAGCTCTCTCCTATTAATTTTCTCCTTCATTTCCGGAATCTCGCTACCTCTTCTCTATCCATTGGTTCTGGTTGCCTAGCAGCCAGCTCAAGCATGGCCAAATGCTCTACTCCTAACAAAGTTACCTCAGTTGCATCCACCTTTATATTGTCAGTACATGAATATGAACCTCCTCTATCACTTTCTCTTTCCTCAAGACTTTCTTGAGGATAATTTGTCCTAGTTTGGGGAGTAGAAATTATCTTAAATCTAAAAGTGTTCAGCAGTATGTTCTCCCTCCATATTTCAGTATCTGGTACTTACATAGCTTCTCTGCTACATGAATTTGTAGATCGGCTGATATTATATCCAAAGCAATCGAGGCCCACTCATCTGCCACCATACACTTTGTGCTTTGTCACATTCATCAGTAAAACCATCACCAGTATGAAACCTCACATATGAATTAAGCTCACAAATATTCAACACAGGTTGAACCTTTTCTTTTGCCCGCTGAACTTCTGCAATTAACAGCGACACTTCGCTCTCCGCACCTCCTCCCCCCAAGGCTTTAAGATACCCTCGTCATTCCATAACTTCAATTCTTTGCCCCATAGTCCCGCTTACCAAGTGAAGGGTTCCCATTTCCTGCCTGATAAGTTTTCCCTTATTTATGTACTCACCCCTTCCACATTTTACAGTTGTTGTTCATATTTCACCTATAGCATAATAAAGATGTGTTCCGTCAACACTCATGTCACTCATCCATATTCACTATGGTGCAGTGATTTGGATCTTACGTCTTGGGTACTGATACAATGGCATGGCCTCTTCTTCCCGATTTTGCTGGGCATTGCCCTCCTTGCTTCGTGTCACGGTCACCTTGCCAGCCTCATGTCAGAGCTGGAGGTTACAAGCATATCAAACACAGGTCACTGCAACCCCGGTACCAGGGAATGTTGCCCCTTCTCCATGTGCTCAACAGGCATTAGTACTAGTTTCTACTAATCAGGCGGTAATATGGAGTAATTTTTTTCAGTGATTTCCAGCCTCCACATAAGCCAATTGTCAATATTTTCAGAGACTTCCACAGTTGGTACTAGAGTGTGCCCTAAGTGTAACCATAATCTGCGTGATTATGTGTCTTCATGAAAATGAATAGTAGGTTTAAGTGAGCCAGTGCTAAAAAGGGATACTTATCAGACTTTCTTTTTGTATGACAGTGTAGATAAGCTTAGATCTAAGTGGCGAGAGATGCAGGTATTAGTGGGTCTTTTTCCTGCCATTTGACGGGAATGACGATGAGATAGCTGTCGCTGCCACACACACAACCTCCTGGTCATCCCCCACCAAGCTCTGCGGAAATTTCGGGAAATCGCATACAGATAAGAGCTCCTGCCCTGTCAGGTGTTACCTGCTATAATTCTCAAAAGGTGGAGCACTTCATGAAATGTTCCAGAAGTAAAAGAAGGCTTGCTTGGTAGAAGTGGTGGTGGCATTTACTTCGTCCCCACAGCCCCTCCTGGCTGTGTCCGTTTCCTCATCTAGTGAGGGGGTGGCACTCCCCACCATGACTGTAGCCGACAAAGATGTTTAATAATGTGTGGTGGCGACGTCGCTCCTCCGCTTTTTGCAACATCCTCCAACCCAGCTTGCACGCTGACAAGGTTTGAAGGATGTGGCAGTAAGCTACCTACATGTATGGACACTGCAAAATGTCGCATTACCTTAGATGGTGTGTCAGCAATACAGGAAATTTATTTTATGGAGTTAGCCCCATACCCATACTTATCTCTGACTGCTTCTAAGAACTTAGGGCTGGTTCCCGACTCCTTCCTACACCATATACCCATCATGGCCACCCTCACAGTGGAGGAAGTTACCTTGCCCACCATGCCCTGCTGCCATACCCTTCCTGCCCCTTGAGGAGAACGTTACACAACTTCAAGAGTGTCTACTCCAACATTTCTTGTCATCTTCCTTCAACACTATGAGGTTGCCACTTCTGATAATGTCTGGCCCCCTGCACCACATACACTTGGCTACTGAATCCCGCCCTTGTGCCTGCCACATCCCCTCTGCCGTCCCCAAACACTGGGAGGTGGAGGTGAAAGCGCAACTCGACAAAAACATATGGTGGAGCATCAACCAGCCTGTCCCCCCTGGAAAAGCCACCAAGTCGTCCTCCAGGATGGTGGTGGTGGCTAAAAAAGATGGCCACCCTAGACACACTGTGAATTACCAATGCATCACACCCCTGTGCCCTTCAACTTGGTATCTGGCATCCCAAGTTGCTCCTTCAAGGCATTAGCAGACTCCTTCTGGGGCTTTCACCAGGTGGAATTGGACCAGAAGAGCAGGAAACTGATGACTTACATCACCCCCTGGGAGAAATATCAGTACTACCACACTCCCATGGGCCACTGATCTATTTCAGATGCGTATATCCAAAGATTTGATAATGCTATACAGGATGTCCCCTGCCAATGCAAGTGCCTGGACAACACTTTACTATACAATAACAAGTGTACAACGGGCTTTCTGGAATACCTATGACTTTTTGGTCACCTGTCCGGAGAACAGAGTTACCCTCATAGCGGAAAAATTCAGGTTCTGCCGGACGATAGGTGGAGCTTGTGGGCTTCCACCTAGGATGGGAATCCTATGAGCCCACCAGTGAGCATCTCTCTGCCATCAGAGAGTTCCCCATGTCAGCCCACACAAATATCACAAACATTAGATTTTGGCTTGACTTCATGAGCCAATTGGCCCCTTTCCTATTATGGTACCTTTTAGGGAACTCCTGAAGAAACCGACAAGCAAGCAGGTGTACTGGGATAACCAGCTCCACCTGAAGTTTTGCCAAGCGCAAGATTCCATCTACCAGCTGGCAAATGATGGACTTGTCTACTACTACAAGCTCTGCTACATCGTAGCAATAACCAACTTGAGCAGAGAAGGCACCGTTCAATCGTTCGTTGTAGATATCCACCTGGGGGGTGGACAGGCCATGATGGGACTGTAGGTGAGTGACCTAGGGGGTTAGTAGTCTCATTTAGTGTATGTGTTGGTTAGAAGATAGTTTAGATAGAATAGCAGTGAAGAGGGGAGAGTTGATGGTGCCATGTGCACGTTTTAACCTTTGGTGAACCACCGGAAAGAAAAGGTAAATGGGATATAGGAACTAAAGAAGAAATACAATTTTAAGAAAATAAATGAGTGAACAAAAATTAGGAAGAGACAAAATTTAAATAAATATGATAAGAGTATGCTGATAACCAGCACTGCTAAGGCTTCTTTACATAACAACATCAGCATGTTGATGGGCTCATGCTGGAGAGGTTGAGGGAACTGTCCTCAATCTCTTTTGTTCTTTTCTATGTCTATGTTTCTATGATTTATCTAGGAGGAGGTTACTGGCTAATTATGTTTTGCAGACTCCACATGGTTCATTACTGCTCCTATTATGGTTCCTGCAGCTTGGGGGAAATTTGGGTCACCACTAGGAGTTACAGGGGCTCCAGTCTTTCATCGTACTTTGGAAAAGACTTCACATTAGTGGAGAAGGGGTTGCAGCATTGCTTCGTGGCAAAAGGTGCACTCTCTGATGATGTTTTCAATCAGAAGGCACCAGTTGTGTCATTCTGTAGCAAAACTGCCTGTGTGCCTCCATGGACACACCCTTCTGCTACAAAGGAAGATGGTGCCTGGCTCTGTGTGTAGCCATCACCTTACTCCCACAGAGGCTGGGTATGCTGTGGTAGAGGGAAGGCTCTGTTGGTCGCCTGGTGCTTTTGCAAAACAAAATTATTCCTTTTGGCTCGTCTGATGTTCATGTTCGTCATCGACCATTGCCATTTGGTGAAGCTTCCAGGGGATCAGACCCCTACAGATGTTGTCAACCCAAGTTATTCCGCCTCAATGAAACGACTCCAGTATAAATTCACTGTTAAGTACCAGCCCGGTAAAAGGAATTCTGATCCAGACTTCCTCTGCTGGTATTCCGCCTTGAGGACACCCCCGAATTCAGAGGACAACGACCAAGAAGACAACCTAGTAGTAGCCATGACCGTGGCTGCTGTGGCGCCACTAGGTCAGGAAGACGGTGTCATCTTGGATGAGGATATACTCTCGAGTGCAACTACAGAGGACTCCATCTATCAACTATTTGTAGCTCAAGTATTAGCAGGGGACTGGCCCACCCAAAAGGTGCAGGAATTAGCATGCTTCCACCCCTTCTACGGTGTGAGAGACAGACTAGCAGTGGCCTAGGACCTGGTCACATACACCTACAATGTAGGCTGCATTTGCCTAGTTGTCCCAGAATCCCTTCGTCACAAGATTGCAGCGAACTTATACGCTGGTCACCAAGGACTAGATTCAAAGCTTAGGCGAGCTAGATAGAAAGTATCGTGGCCTGGCATGGAGTGGGATCTGCAGCACCACAGATCCACCTGTGTCTCCTGCAACATCCATACACCCTCCTCTCCATCCGAGGATCTAATTACATCTCTGCCTTCCAAATATCCATTTCAACAGATGATGGTAGATCTTTTCCATCTTGGGAGACACATGTACCTAGTGTATGCGGGTAGTCTCACGGGTTAGCTGGAGATCAGACTCTTCTCCAATGGTACCTCCTCCAGTAAAAGCATCATTAAGCTATGTGGATTCTTAATATTTGTACCCTTTAGCTTAAGGTACAAAGCCTAATATAATAGTAATACAAATAATATAATAGTAGGTAGCCAAAATAGTAAATTGGAAAAATGCTTACCAGTGCTTATCAAAAGGTTGGCCTTTTGTTTACCTCACCAGTTCAATAGTTACTCAGGGCAAAGGTTAGGTTAGTGACTAACTAAGGGATCTACTCAGACAGAAGTAAGAGTGAGATTAGGAAATATGAGGAATAGAGTCTAGAGCTTGACACAGGCACTCTTAGGGCTTGTGCTGGTCAGTGCGTGGGGGGGAGCAGGGGAACTGTCGCTCATACAGTGGTTCTTACTCTTCTTTTTTTTTACATTAGGATTTCATTCGGACGTCAATGAAAATAGTTTACTAGCAATTTATATTCAGACTATATTACACCCCTCCACCCTTAAGATGCAAATTCCCTCCCCTTCTTCCCTAATTTAGAAATTGAATAAGAGGTTTAACCAGTTCACCGGCTTCTTAGCATTGGAAGACCTACTTGGACTACTTTGCAATCAAGGGCAGTATCAGATGTACCTGCAAGAATGTCGACACTAATAGTTGGAGCCTTAGGAGAATGGGTAATGGTAGGGACAATAATTCAGCATTAGTTTCAGGTAGAAGCTGATTCCTTGGAATAATCTGGTCCAGGTGCCTCTTAACTACACCCGAGGGTAAAGAACATCTATAGGATAGGGGACCAGTATGCTTTGTGACAACAGATGGAATCCACTTAAGACCTCGATGAACATAGTTTCGAATCATTACAGTGGAGTCTGGAGAGTGTTGGACCTTCCTAGGCTCCTAAGAGTATAATTGCTTTTGATCTAGCTGATGCTCGTGGACTTTAGTGGAAACACTCTCATCAGGCCACAATAAATTTAACCAAGAACATAGACGATGACCAAACATGAGTTTAGCTGGCAAAACACTTGTAGTAGAATGAGGTGTTAGACGATAGTCAGACATGAACTTGTCAATAACCAATTGAATGTCAGCAGAAGAAGACGATTTATTAAGTGATTGCTTAAAAGTCTGAACCATCCTTTCAGCTAGTCCAGTAGTACTTGGTTTATAAACAGCTGTCGTGATATGCCTGAGACCACGGCACTGAATAAAGTCCTGGAACGCCTGTGAAGTAAAACATGGTCCATTATCAGAAACAATAAAAATAGGCAATCCAAATTTTGCAAATGAATGTTGTAGGCAACTGATAGTTTCACTAGAAGTAGTGCCTTTAGTGTGATAGATATCTACCCATTTAGAATGAGCAAAAACAATTATCAAGAAATAGCGACCATCAACAGGGCCTGCATAATCTACATGAATGCGGTGCCATGGGCAAGTAGGCCACTCCCATGGATGAAGTTCTGCTTTAGGAGGATTCCTAAAAGCAACCAGGGTAAGAGTTGCACAATTCTTCCAAATTCTTATCAAGATCGGGCCACCATAGGTAGCTTCTAGCAAGTTCTTTCATATGAGACAATCCCACATGAGATGAATGTAGCTCACTCATGATTCTAGGTCTTGAGTTTAGGAGGTACAACAACACGATAACCCCAAAGAATACAGCCATTCTGTAAGGAGAGTTCATTCTTTCTTCGGACATAAGGTGTAGGATCCTGGTCACCAGTAGAAGATGTAGGCCATCTAAGATCACAGAACTTGAATACTTTAGACATAGTAGAATCCTTGTTAGTTTCTTTATGGATATGTTCACTCATAACAGGTGAGAGATTTAGGAAATTAACAAGCTCGGGCACTCTGAAGGAATAGGAGTGTCCTCAGTAGTTCCACTAGACTCATTGGACAGTGTCAACGACTTAGAGCCACAGTACCAAGTAAAGCACCTGAACTATAATGCAAAGTGAAATTATAACTCTTAAGTAGCCAAGACCATCTATGAATTCTACCAGAGGCCATAGGTGGAATATTCTTTGAGGGAGAAAAGATACCCAATTGTGGATTATGGTCTGTAATGACAGTAAAGTTAGCTTGTCCTCATAAATAGTAGTGGAATTATTGCAATACGGGGACCATTGCGAGGGCTTCTTTTCTCTAGCTGAGAATAATTGTGTTCTGTCGTAGCAAGAGTACGGGAGACAAGACAGATGGGTCTCAACATTATCAGTCAAATGGCACAAAACACCACCTATACCATAGGCACTACTGTCTGCTACTACAACATGTGGCAATTTTGGATCAAAGTGCACAAGGGCATCAGAATTAAGTAGAATCTCCTTAGGTTTTTAGAAGAAATTCTCTTGCTCAGCAGCTCACAACCACAGAGTGTTAGCTTTTAACAATCTATTCAAAGGTTATAGCAAAGTAGCCGCTTGAGGCAGGAAACATCTATAGAAATTGATTATTCCTAGGTAGGCTCTCAGCTGTGTAGTATTTGTTCGAGCTGGAGCTGCAATAATAGCTTTTACTTTGTCTTTGGTAAGGTGGATATCTTGTTTTGTCAAGTTTATATTCAAGATAGGTTACACTAGGGACTCCATTATGACTTTTGTCTAGTTTCAGCTTTAGCTGATTGGAGTGTAGAGAGTACTAGTCTTAAGGTTTTGTCATGCTCTTTTCTCATTGAGCCTCTTTTCTCATTGACACAGTCTGACACCTTTGATATTCCGCAACAAGTCCTCCATTGGGCGTTGAAATGTGCTGGGTGCAGAAGAAATACAAAAAGTTAAATGATTATATTGAAATAATCCACGATTAGTGTTGATGACAATATACTATTTAGACTGATCATCTTGGCATAGTTTAGCATATGCTTGACTCGTGTCAAGTTTAGAAAATATAACACTGCCAGCTAGGTTGCTGAATAAATCATATATAGAAGGTATAGGATATGTGTCCATACTAGCTGCTCTATTGACTATGAGCTTGTAATCCCCACAGAGTCTAATACTACCGTCAGCCTTTTGCATTGGAACAACAGGTGCGGCCCAATGACTATTAGAGATAGGAGAACTAATACCCTCTTCCTGTAGACAGCTAAACTCCTTATCAAATTTATCTGTGAGGGTAAAAGGCACTGTACGAGCCTTGCAAAACTTAATAGGAACTAAAGGATCTACTACAGTAGAAAAAAATTTACCTTAGTAGCATCCAAGACCATCAGAAAACAACTGGAAATTCATCCTTTAGCTTATCTGCTTTTGCAGCAACAAAATTTAGGGCGTCACTACTGATACCCTTCAACTCCCAGATTCTTTAACTACAACCACTCCAACCTCACAAGAGTGTGAACAATTCTCATGTTTAGAAGTGACTGAAATCTCATGAATCACAGTGAGTGGAGAACCACCATAGACATTTAGATTCACAATAGAATGACCTAGCACAGGTATTTTAGCAATTTCAGGGCAAATTCTCTCATACTGATCCTTAGGAATAATAGTAGCTACAATACCAGTGTCTAGTTCCATTGGTACTTCCTTGTCATTTAAGCATACTTTAACCCCTATAAGTTTACTTGGTACATGATTCTTTAAGCTGAACAAATGTACATCGCTAGTATTAGGAGTAGAAGTAATACCTGTATTAGAAAAATTAACATTCCCAGCAGATCTTGAGTTACCTGACTTGGAAACGTGACTCATGGACTTAATATGTCGACTATGCTTGCACGGATGGCAATTGGCATCCTTAAGAGGACAGTCATTCTTTCAATGCAGCTTGCCACAACCACTGCAAGGGAAATTAGGTATGTTAGGCTTAGCAGCAGTCTGAGATTTACTGGTTTCAGAATGCTTAAATTTAACTTTCAATGAAGAATTACCCTTAGAATTATGAGACATTAAGACTTAGTGCATACCTTATATATGACAGTGCTACTACCCATAGCTTGTACATCTCTCTGCGCTGCTTTGCACCGTGTAGCAATTTCCACAGCTCTAGCAAAAGTAAAATCAGCCTCAGTTAGCAAGATTTGCTGAGTTTTATCATTAGACAGTCCGGTGACAAATCTACCCTTGACATGTCATTTAAAGAAGTACCAAACCCAAAAGTACAAGCCAACTCCTTTAATGCAGCAACAAAATCAGATACTGATTCACTAGATTTCTCTGATCTAGAATGGAATTTGAAACATTCGTAAATCAAAATTACTTTAGGCTTAAAGTGAGTTATGAGTACTGTTTTAATCCTATCATAAGTACAACTAGCAGGGTCCTGCGGAGAAAGTAAATTCTTAGCTAACC